>PVJD01010866.1:0-50452 GCA_004026545.1 Mormoops blainvillei
TAAAACTAAATATTGAGAAATTTATGTGCTATTAATTTTGTCCTGCCATTTTAGAGTCCCTCAAATTTAATTTAATGATTTGCTAATGACACAACAGACATAAAAGTTTTATTTTAACAGTAATCAATAGTTACCTTCTTCTACTATTATAAATAGTCATGAAAACACAGATCAGAATAATTTTAGGCAACAAAAATTTAATAAAATATCAATGTACAGAGATTATAAATGGGCCAGGTGCCTCCTAAATATCATTATGTAGACTTTTTAAAGATAAAAATAAGTGTATTTCCATTTAAATTCAAATGTTTTATGTGTGAATTACATATTATATATAAATAATTGAAATCACAAAGACCTAATGTCATTTCAAACGTGACTGTAAACCAGTCATATTACCTTCACCACAATGTTAAATACCAGAGCAGGTAGTATTTGAGGATAATAGCACTCTTCAATGACTTCTGAATTATAGCAAAAAAGTGAAATGTTCTTATCATATATATAAAGCATTTTTTTTTAAAAAAAGAATTGACCAGTGAAGTCTAACCTTGAAAACCTGGGAAGATCAGAGTTCACCAAATCTCAAAGATCCATGTTAGCAGTATCAGACATTACACAGTACAAAATAAGATTATGAGTTAGAAGTGGTTCACATTATAGTACAAGTTAAACAATATCCTTTTTGTCAGCATTTCTTCTTACAGCATATTCAGTATGCAAATAGAACCATACAGGAGTATAGAAAGCTAAATATTTTCAAGCAGAACTTATTCAAGGAAATAAGCTACTGGTTTTTATTAATCCCCAAAATGAAAAATTCCACAGAAGACATCATGTTAGCAGTACTACTGTGGCTTTCCAAATGTTAGCATCTCAAGACATTAAAGTTGGCAAAATAGTACCATTTCACTGATAGCTTTTCATTCCTTTCACAGAGGGAAACTTTTAGACAAATGTTTATCTTGGCCTCTGCTATCCTTTTGTAAAATCACAAGGTGCCAATTTCTTGATATGTTCAGACTGCCCCAAGGAAATATAATTAATTTAAAGGCCTCATTAGATGAAAATACAAAGATCATAGGTGACTACATAAAGAGATTAAAACACTAGTATGTAATGGCCATAACCAGCTATACCTCTGTTTGTCTTTTTAAAAAACCATTCAATGACCCATATTCTGATTTTTTTTATAATTCATCAAGAGGCTTTCTTCTGTGTATTATTACTTGTAATAACTTACTCAAAGAGAAAAAGTTGATATACATTTGCTCACCACTGGACTTGAAAATAAAGAGTCGAATTTTCCAAAGATGTAAAGTTCACCAGTGAAGGGGTACTTTTAGATATTTTGGCATTTACTATCCCACCCCAAACCACAGAAAATATCACACTTTATCATTATTCAAGACACATATTATATCAAGCTATTAACTACTGAAAGAAGAATCATTCAATAAAAAGATAAGAAGCCTACAAATAGGGCAGTTGTTGATTAATTTTAATTGACTATAAACACAATTTCCTTTTCTTACAAGTCTTGCTATGATTTATAAACACTGAGGTTAACAGAGAGAATAAATTGTGCTACAGCACTGAATCCTAGGAATTAGAAGACCTGGGATTTATTCCTGGTTCTACTACTTAAATATATGGGGATTTTGGGCAATTCAATCTCTCTGAGCTTCTTTTCTCGCCCACACGATGGGAACAGTGATGTCTGCGTTAACTTCCCTTGCAGAGTTCTTTTAAAGAGCAAATTCAATTTTTAAAATACTGGCTTGATATCTGCCATGTTCAAGGCATTACAGGGAACACAAAGATTAGCCAGACCCAAGCACTGCCTTCCAGGAGCTTACAATAAAAGTACATTATATGATTTAAGCAGTGGCATGTCATATAAACATAGGTAAAGCATTACCATTACTGCGCAGAAATAAAACTTCTACAGCATTTTATAATTGGAAATTCAAAAGGCTAGAAACCAGTTTCTGTTTGTTTAAATGGTTTCTATACCGCATAGAGCAAACTGACTCAAGACAACATTTTGAGCAGAGTCTGACCACATAATTAGTTAAATAAATTGGAACACAATAAAGACATTTTATACATGTGTTCAGTATAGACGAACCATTGATAAAACTCTTAGAAAAATATATCACTGAAATATATTTTGGTCTGAAGAAGTATCAAGAACTTCATATCATAGCAAAACTTCTAGGATTTTAATATCTAAAAGGTAATATTTTAATGAGTTATATGCCAAATCAATTTTATACATGAGGCTTTCAATCCATTATTTCTGAATGACCTAACAAATTTTAACTGAAAAACATAATAAAATAAAAAAAAACTGAAGTGTTGTAATAAATCATAATAAGTAAAGGTAAGCTGATGAATTGATTGGTAAATTTCAAATCCAGCCTCCATTTAAGGTTGTGTTATCCAACTATTGCAAAGAGAACACTGGAGATACCAGGTTACAATAACATGTAATTTAAAGCACATCTGGTAATTAACAAGTTGTCAAATCAGTTTTAAAATAATGAGGCTACTTTCCATTTTGTTCTAGTGCTTCACAAGAAAGCAATCTTCTTCTAGCTGATAGTAAAGTCTGGAAGTGATCAAGGTAGCAGATTTTTATGTAAATCTAGACAGGGGAGGGCTCAAAATTACTTCAAAGTATACCCTAGTCATCTTTATTTTGGTGACAGTTAAATACATAATATGCAACTGTCTTAATATTTTTGATAACATCCATTTACGAAAAACACAAGAAGTAGTTAGTAGGTGTTGATGAGGATTGAGGTAACAGAAAACAAGATTCTTTGCCAGTCTGCTATGGCAAAGAATCTCCTAAGATGGCAGAGCAGGTTTGCTACATCACTTATATTTATAACTAGAATAAGAGGCCAGATCATAAGCATCATGCCATACAACTGCCTCTGTGGAGGGATGATACATGTTACTAGTAGAATAGACACTTAGCTGATCACTAGGGAACCCTAAGTCAGGTTCGTAGCTATGACCTTAAGCAAGCTTCTTAACCTGTCTGGACCTCCATTTTCTCCTATGTAACAAATATTCCTTCCTTAACTAAACCCCTATGAGCCCTCTTCTCAACTAGGCCTCATACCTGGGTCCTGTCCTTGGTCTGCGGAGTCCAGTTTTAGCAAGAATCCTGCTCTGTCAGATTAGGGTGAGCCACCAACTCTTGCTATCTGATCAAGTTCCTCACCCCCCACCCTTGGTATCTAAGTCCTTTGTCTGCCTTTAGCAGGAATTATATCGGGTCGGTTAAGCAACAATCTGCCTACCCTTGATGTCTCCTCTTAGTAATTTTTAATTCACTGATTAATTCAATTTGCTAGTTGACTGTAAATCCTCACTTGTCCTTGTAGTATTTGGAGTTGAGCTAAATCTCTTTTCCATATTGCAAGTCTTGAACAAAATCCTTCTTTCCATCTTTAACAAGCGTCTGGTGACTAATACCTCTTTGACAAATGCAAAAGGCCATATATGCAAAACCCGATGACAGCATCATGCTCAATGGGCAAAAACTATAAGCATTCCCCTTAAGATCAGGAACAAGACAGGGATGTCCACTTTCACCTCTCTTATTCAACATAGTACTGGAAGTCCTAGCCACAGCAATCAGACAAGAAGTAACAAAAGGCATCAAAATTGGAAAGGAAGAAATAAAACTGTCTTTATTTGCACATGACATGATAGTGTAGATAGAGAGCGCCAAAGATTTAACCAAGAAACTCCTAGAACTGATAAATGAGTTCAGCAAATTAGCAGGGTACAAAATTAATATCCAGAAATCAGTTGTATTTTCATATGCTAATAACAAGCTAACAGGGAAACTAAAAAAACAATCCCATTCACCCTGGCTGATGTGATTCAGTGGATTAAGCGACAGCCTGTGAACCAAAGGGTAGCCAGTTCCATTCCCAGCCAGGGCACATGCCTTGGTTGTGGGCCAGGTCCCCAGTAGGGAGCACATGAAAGGCAACTGCACATTGATGTTTCTGTCCCTCTCTTTCTCCCTCCCTTCCCGTCTCTCTAAAAAAAATAAATATTTTTTTAAAAAACTTAAAAAAAAAAGAAAGAAAACAATCCCATTCACAATTGCTTCAAAAAGAATAAAATATCTTGGAATAATCCTAACTGAGGATGTAAAAGTTCTGTACTTGGAAAACTATAAGACACTGAAGAAAGAAAATGAAGAAGATTCGAATAAGTTGAAGCACATACCATGTTCATATACAGGATAATTAATCATTAATCATCTTCATGTATAGGATAATTAATCATTAAAATGTCCATACTACCCAAAGCAATCTATAGATTCAACGCAATTCCTACCAAGATTCCAATGACATATTTCACAGCACCAGAACAAACATTTCAAAAATTTATATGGAATCACAAAAGGCCCGGCATAGCAATAGTGATCCTGAGAAAGAAGAACATAGTTGGAGGAATCATGCTACCTAATATCAAACTATACTATAAGGCCATAGTAATCAAAGCAGCCTGGCACTGGCATAAAAAAAAGACGCACAGATCAATGGAACAGATTGAAGAGCCCAGAAATAAACCCACACCTTTATAGTCAATTACTATTTGACAGAGGAAGAAATCACATACAATGGGCTAAAGATAGTTTATTCAATAAATGGTGTTGGGAAAATTGGACAGATAGGTGCAGAAAATGAAACTAGACCACCATCTTATACCACACACAAGAATAAATTCAAAATGGATCAAAGACTCTAACATTGTTAGACACAAAACCATAAAACTCCTGGAAGAAAACGTAGGCAGAAAAATCTCAGGCACTGCTTGTAGAAATTTTTTATTAGAAATATCTCCCCAGGCAAGGGAAGCAAAAGAAAATATAAATAAATTGGACTTCATGGTCAACAAAATAAAGAGACAACCCACAGAATGGTATAATATATTCATCGATACATCACATAAGGGGTTAATATCGAAAATTTGTAAAATACTTATAAGACTCAAAGCCAAAAGAACCAAGCAACCCAATTGAAAAATGGGCAAAGGTTGAGAACAGACACTTCTCCAAAGAGGCATACAGATGGCCAATCTGAGAAGATGCTCAGTGTCATTAATCATCAGAGATATGCAAACAAAGCCATAATGAGATATCATCTCACACCTGTCAGAATGGCTATCATCAATAAATCAACAAACAAATGCTGGTGAGGATGTGGAGAAAGGGGAACCTTTTTGCACTGTTGGTGGGAATGCAAATTGGTGCAAACCACTGTGGAAAGCAATCTGGAGATGCCTCAAAAATTAAAAATGGATCTGCCTTTTGCCCCAACAATCTCACTTCTGGGAATATATCTGAAGGTACCCAAAACACTAATTCAAAAGAACATAGGCACCCCTATGTTAATTGTAGCATTGTTTACAATTGCCAAGATATGGAAGCAGCCTAAGTGCCCATCATTAGATGAATGGATAAAACAACTATGGGAAATTTACACAATGGAATACTACTTGACTGTAAAAAAGAAGAAAATTTAACCGTTTGCGACAGTATGGATGGACCTGGAGAGCATTTGGCTAAGTAAAATAAGCCAGTCAGGGAAAGACAAATACCATATGATTTCACTCATATGTAGAATCTAATGAACAACCTGAACTAATAATAAAAACAAAGACAAGCTCATAGATGGACAACAGATGACAGCTAGTTGGGGGAGGAGTTTAGGGGGTGGAGGGATTGAGCAAAAAGGAAAAAAGGTTTCATGGACATGGACAACAGTATGGTGATTGCTGGGGGAGGGGGTTTAAGGGGGTTAAATGGTAATTGAAAAAATATAATTAAGATTAAATTTTAAAAAGTTAGGTTCCTTCAAGATAGGATATTCTGTGGTTCCATAAAATAATTTTTTCCAGGGGGGTGAGTAAGAAACTACAGAATCAATTCAGATAGGGGCAGAGAGTTACATAAAAAGAATCTTTAAAAATTATGAATCTTAAATTCATAGAAGGTCAGAATTTCCTGCCATCCCCAATGGCCAGAAATTAAGAGGATATTTTTCTTCCTTTTAGTTCCTCCTTAGAAATTTGAAAACGGCTATTTATCTTGAATAATAATGAACACATTCAGATAATTGTGGTGCTTTTTACTCCTGAAAAGGTGAACATCTTTCACAATGAATTAGCAATTGTCCACTGGGAAGCTCTTGGTAACTGTGTTTTGATATGTACTATGTATACGTATGTGATGAAAATAAGATTAAGAGGTTTCTAATCTGTGCAGGTGTCACTGATTTATTTTTTACTCTGTGACTATTAGTCCATTTTTATAAGAGTAGAATTTAGAACTGTGTGACAACCCAAAATATGAAGATTGAGTGATTTGGAAAATTTCAAGAGACATGGCAAATCAAGAATTGTGTATTTGCAGGATCTTTGATACATATTATTGTTTAAAAAACACCATTTTTAAGGATAGTTCATTTACATTAACCAATATAAGGCAAAAATTAGAACTATATCTACTGTAAAGGTAAAATATTATAAAATATATATTTGGGTACCATAACTTTTCAACTAAAATGACACAAATATATGCATTTTAAAATATTAAATTTGTTCTTTAATTAAGTAATTTTGGGTCCTGCCAACAGACATAAACACTGGACACTACATGTGCCTGATAACTTTCAGAGATAGATCAACATGTAAGAACTGAACTGGCATATATTCTCTTAAAATATATTCGAACACTTGAAAACATTAGCTACAGATATACATGTATATATGTACACATACATATATATATATATATATCTGTGTATTTAATTATATATACACCTACGTGTGTGTATATATATGTAAACATTTCAAACTGCATGCAGTTATAACTTCAGAGTTAAGGAGCTAACCTGTAGGACCTGGATAGGGATCAAAGTTCACCAAGGCCCAATATCATCATTAACGAAAAGGAAAAATATCAAAATTGTTAGAAATATCAAGAAACTAAAGCATTGCACTAACTTCTTTCAAGTTAAACTTTAATTCAATAAATGGATACTCTGAAAGTTCATTTTCATGCATCTGTATATAAACCGAATTATCATCACTAAAATAAAAACAGCACATGTGACATATTTTGAAAGACCCAAAATCATTTTTAATAATCATTACTATAAGCTCAGACAAAAATAATCAATTCTGAGAGCAACCGGGCATAAAACTCAGTTTTAGTTTGTAGTTTATGAACAGATCAAAACGTTACAGACACTCATCAGGTGTGTGTTTTTAGTTTGACTACTCCTGTTATTTCTTTGGAAACAGTACGTTTTAAAAGTGCTTTTGTGACTAATGTCTTTATGTTCACATATTTCAAAATAATGTTTAACAGTGAGCTTCATTACTAGTAAGAACAATAACCACAGTGCTGATTAAAATATAAAACATGATAATAGTTTGGTTTATTTGCATAATTGCATGCATAAACAACCAAGATGTTTGTGTCAATTCTTTACGTTACATGCAAGAGACTTAACATGGCTGAAGAGAGTTTCACTGGTTTCCTTCAAGAGTATGCTAAGATAAAACTTTAAATAATACTCTCTATAAACATCCAAGTCAGGTCAGATAAAATCTGGTTTTCAAAATGATCCTCATGTAGTTATAATTTTTTTTGGTGAGGTGATGGATGTTAACTATTCTGATAGTCATTTTCAGTTACATACATATATCAAATTATTACATTTTGCATGTTAAACTTACACAATGTTACATGTCCATTATATTTCAATAAAATTAAGATAAAAAAGAAACAAGAAAATGATTCTCTGAACAAAGTATGTTTCCTATTAAATTTATGTTTTTAGAGCATATTTCATTAAATTTAACTCCAATCACTTCAGAGTTTATGGTTAACAAATGAAAATTTTCTATTTAAAATACAGTTAAAATGAATCAGACTTTCAAATGGAAAAAAAGGCAATTTTTTGTTTCTTTGATTTTTCTTATTTTTTAAATCAATGAAAGCCAAATTTTAAATTACCATAAATACAGAAATTGAGTACAGAGTCTCAAAAATATGTTAATAATCTGCCACCAGTGACTGGGCTCAGCAACATTAATTCAGGATGAAAATGAGCATTTCCAAACTAAGTAAAATAAAACCACACAGCACAGACACAAAATCAATTAAGAAAATTGAGATTAGTAGAGCAGGTAACACAAGACAAATGAAGTACAGACATGAAGCTGGTATGAAGAGATCACTATTCAATTTAATCATGCTGTGATTCTGAAGATAAATTTGATTGCCTAATTCCTAGAGAAGACAAAAAATTTTATTGTGCTTGGTTACATTTGTTGATCATGTGACAGGACCACAGCAACATTTTGGTGTGAACCCCAAGCATCTACTGAGTGATCACTAAAATGATTTCTGTGATGACATGCCGAGAAGCTAACATTAAAAATGCAGATGGTATTTTGCTGCCAGGTTATCAGTATAGCTTTACATTTGATAGAAAGACTAATAAATCCACTGCTTCCTTTTTACTCTATTTTGATTTTAGTTCAACTTTAAGAAAATGGTGAAAGGCATTACTGAAAGGAATTATTAGATGTCATGGAAATGGATGAAGCAAAGTATAAACCAAGCTATTTACTTGTAAGAAGTTCTTCAATTATAGATTTTAAAGTCCAAAAGACTGAATAGCCTGCCAGCAAAATGAAGTAAATGGACAAATAAATAGCCCATTCCCCTGCTGCTCATGGACATACATACCTGGTCTCCCAGGAGGACCTTGGGGCCCAGGGTTGCCTTTAGGGCCCTCTAGAGCTGGACCCGGAAAACCAGGAGGCCCCGGGGGACCCTGCACACCAGGGAAACCAGGAAAGCCTGGTTCACCCTTTGGACCTGGAAGGCCAGGGTTTCCTGGAATGCCAGGTAATCCTCCATCACCCTTTTGACCTATGAAAGCAAAGAGACATTAGAGAACACAGTAAATGATGCTGAGTATTAGGTCTGCCTGTGTGGCTAAGGCTATTTACACTTATTAGAACAAGTAATGGGATATAATAGGGTCGTTTCTATCTCTCACCAAATATCCAACACATACAAAAAACCCATTCTTCTTATTAAATATATTTATCTGTTATCAGAAGTGTTATCAGAAGGCTATGCGTAGAAGTATATAAACAATAATTGCTTGTATACTGAAAGATAGCTTTTGTATTAGGACACAGAGTGATGATCACATGGCCAGTGGCTGTGAAGAAAAAGAGATAAAGAATAGAATAGTATAAAGTATCTGTAAGGTTAGAGATGGTCGGAGGAAATTCCTAAAACAAAAGTTTTTTTGTTGCTATTATTCTCACCTGAGGACATTCTTATTGATTTTAGAGAGGGAGGAGGGGAGAGAAACATCGATGTGAGAGAGAAACATATGCTGATTGCCTCCTTCACCCACCCTGACTGAGGATCAAACCCTCAACCTAGTTGTGTGTTCTGACCAGCAATCACACCCATAACCTTGTGGTTTACAGGACTACTCTCCAACCAACTGAGCCACACAGGTTAGGGTGTAAAACAAATGTTTTGAGACTAACTTTGAGGCTAATGGAAGACACAGATCTTTAATGGTATCTATGTACCTTTAAAGTCTATTCTATCCAAAATTTAAAATCACAATCTAGGCAAACTGTTCTCAACTTTTTACACCACCAACACGCCTGAGAACAACATATCAGCGACACGTTAAATACTAATTTTTACTAATTTTTATGTTGGGATCATGGGAAGGATATGGAAATTTCTAGGAGATATGGGTGTGGTTTGAAAAAGCCTTCATTGAATAGAAAATGGTTATTTGAGAACATAAATATACATAGCTGTACACACATTCTATCATTCAATTATTTGGTTCTTACAATGAGAATAAGAACATGTGAGTGAAGGTTGATGTGTGTGCACACATACTCATACAAAATGCAAAATGCATATTAACATGTACTTTTGAAGAGACATTTTTATTAGTAGTATGTATTTTTACAGTTTCCCTATATTACGTTGCTTTTGTTGCCATGGGGGTAAAAGAGTGTTTTCTTTTTTGGCAAAAAGAGTTTAAAAATTTCGTGAAATCTCCCTCTTCCTAAAAGTTTGTTTCCTTTCTTTATTTTACCTCAGCATTTATTTATGAGGTTAATAAACAGATAACTATATGTAAATTTCCTTAAGAGTGCATTTTCTATACTATAACTCCTTATATTAAATTGTTAATTAAGAACTACTTTAAGATGTAACTCTAGCTTTGAGTTTGCTGGGGTCATATGTACATTTTATAAAAAATAAAATTATTGTACTGAAGAATATTTTCTCTTTATGGACTTATTTAGCACGTTTTATTGAAGTTTACCAGAAAGTCCTGGGAGTCCAGGGGGTCCTGGGATTCCAAAGCCTGGCTGACCTGTCAGAGAATAAACCAAAAGTTCTCAAATAGATAATAATAACGGAAACAGGACAGATTATCTTCCAATTATTTAGGTTTTTATTAAGTGCTACAATGTATATTATATGAAACATGTAGATTTATTTCCAACATGGAACTACAATTCTAACAGAGAAAACTATATACACATTTATTCAACTTGTGATGAATATTAAATACATCCTTATATACTTATATCATATGAATATATATAAATGGAATATAGATTGCATAATAAAAGAAAGTCATCAGAGAACTCTGTAAAAGTTGAACAGTTTCTTGACATGAAAAACTGACCAAGAAAGGGTATGGAATTTTTCAAAGAGGGAAGCAAGGCGAGTTATGTGAGGTTACATGCTCAGGATGGAGTGGAATGTAATGTAGTATGGGAAAGGGTGTGGTAGGTTAGAGGGTAAGAAAGAAGATACAATTTCATTGTGGGTAAAAAAAGGCAGAAGTAAAGTATATAAGGGGGAAATTAGAAAATTAAAAACAATAAAAAAATACAGTACCTGGTTCACCCTTCTGTCCAGCTGGCCCAGGAATACCATCTTGACCTGGTTTTCCTTTTTCTCCCGGGGGTCCCGGTGGCCCAGGACGACCTACACCACCTAGATTATAGATTAAGAAGGTCACATCTATTTTCCCCATTCCCTTTTCCTTCCATACTCCCCAGTCTTTCCATTCTAGATTCAAATAGTTCTATCCAAAAGACAAAAAGTGCCCCTGAGACACTTCTTTAAATTATATTATGAGAGCCCTGACTGGTGTGGCTCAATGGATTGAGCACCGGACTGTGAAACAAAGGGTTGCTGGCTCGATTCCCAGTCAGGGCACATGCCTGGGTTGCGGGCCAGGTCCCCAGTAGGGGGCGCGCGAGAGGTAAACACACATTGATGTTTTCCTCTCTTTCTCCCTCCCTTCCTCTCTCTCTAAAAATAAACTAATATTAAAAAAGTAAATTATATTATGAAAAAGAAGCATAAAAGAAATAAAAAGTGATGTCAGTAAGGAACAGCCTTATCATCTACTCATTATTCAAAATGTTTCAGTTTCTCATTTTAATCAAGCGTTAGACTATCCAAGAAAGTAAGGTGTGGGGCTTGGGGTGCCTTATAGGCCTCATATGGGGCCAAGGGAAGTGATTTGCTTTATAATTCAGTAAACAAATAAAAGCACTACACCTTGCCATTCTAAAAAAAGAAAATCAGGCTTTCTATCTATTATAGGATACTTGAAATAACTCTTCTTGGAAAAAGTGAGCCCCCAAAATAAGGTCCCATAGCAATAATTTCATGTAACTTTTATTGAGTTGTGCACTTTGTACCTAACAAACTGTGCTATGATTACCATTTCCTTGTCATGACAACTGTACTTGAACAACAATAAAAAATAAATTTAAAAAATAACATGTCAAAAAAAAAAAATAAACCATTCCCAGTTCCCTGAAATGATGTGACTTTCCCAACATGAAATGAGGCTTGGTTTTACAGAATAGCAAACCCTTTTCATGCTTACCTGCAGGACCAGGTTCTCCTGGAAGTCCAGGGATCCCAGGAGGACCAGGAATACCTTTTGGTCCAGGAAGGCCTGGGGTTCCTAGAGCAAAGTGTTCATTTTAATCAAAAAAAGAAAAACTGCATTGCTTTGGGAGCTACAACTCAAATTTACAACTTACAGCATTAGCATAGAAACAGTGAAGAATAGAAAGAAAACAAAGATGCTGGTATTTGCTGGGTATTTTAAGAATTTTAAATTTTATTTATCTAGATAAATTTATTTATCTAGAGGCTATAATATATTCATAATAAAAGTAATTACCACCCCATTATACTGGTAGAACTGGCAGGGTTCCACTGTATAGATATACCAAAATTTTAATGCATTCATATGTTGTTGAAAGCTTTGTCATGTTTTAGTTATTCTATAATAGCTATCTATTCTATTTATGGAAACTTGATCTACTTCTAGTTTTTGGCTATTATGAATAATGCTGCTATGGGTATTTCTACATTGGTATTTTTCGGGCATATGTCATTATCTATCTTGGGTAAACACCTAGATAGGAGTGGAATAACTGAGTCAGAGAGTAGGTGTGTGCTTATATATATACATATATATTGTATACGTATCTGCCAAACCATTTTATGTTCACAACAACGTTTGGGAATTCCAGTTGCTCCAGATCTTTGTAAAACACATGGTGACATCGGTTGTTTTAATAACTGCCATCCTGGCAGGCATGTAGTGCTAATTCACTGTGATTTTACTTTGCATTTCTCTGATGGCTAATGATATTGAACTTTCATGTGCTTAGCGGCCATCCATATACCTTCTTTTATAAAATGTCCATTCAAAGTTTTCCCCATTTAAAAATATTGAACTGTATATCTTATTATTATTGAGTTGTAGAAGTTCTTTATATATCCCAGAAATCACTCATTTGTCAGATTATATATTTTGGAAGCTACTCTGTAGCTTCCCTATTTATTAATTTTTCATTTAAAAAAGTATATTTTATTGATTATGCTATTACAGTTGTGCCATTTGTTTTTCTGCCTTCATCCCCCTCCAACCTGTACCCCCATTCACTACAGCAATCCCCCCTTAGTTCATGTCCATGGGTGGCACATATAAGTTCTTTGGCTTCTTCCTTTCTTATGCTATTCTTAACCATGCCCCCCCCCAGCCTATCTTTTACATACCAATTATGCTTTTTATTCCCTGTACCTTCCCCCCATTCTGCCCCCTCCACTGATAACCTTCCATGTGATCTTCATTTCTGTGATTCTGTCCCTGTTCTTGTAGTTTGCTTACTTTGTTTTTGTTTTTTAGGTTCAGTTGTTGGTAGTCGTGAGTTCGTTGTCATTTTACTGTTCATAGTTTTGATCTCCTTCTCTTTCTTAGATAAGTCCCTTTAATATTTCATGTAATAAGGGCTTGGTGATGATGAACTCCTTTAACTTTATCTGAGAAGCACTTTATCTGCCCTTCCATTCTAAATGATAGCTTTGCTGGATAGAGTAATCTTGGACGTAGGCACTTGTCCTTCATGACTTTGAATGCTTTCCAGCCCCTTCTTGCTTCTAAGGGATCTTTAGAGAAGTCAGCTGATAGACTTATGGGAACTCCTTTGTAGGTAACTGTCTCCTTTTGCTGTGTCTAAGATTCTCTTCTTATCTTTAATCTAGGGTAATGTAATGGTGATGTGTCTTGGGGTGTGCTTCCTTGGGCCCAAATTCTTTGGGATTCTCTGAGCTTCCTGCACTTCATTGAACTCTATTTCCTTTGCCAGATTGGGGAGGTTCTCCTTCATTTTTTCAAACAAGTTTTCAGTTTCTTGTTCTTCCTCTTCTCCCTCTGGCACCCCTATGATTCGGATGTTGGAATGTTTAAAGTTGTCCCAGAGGTTCTTAAGGCTTTCCTCTTTTTGAATTCTTGTTTCTTCATTCTGTTCCAGTTGAATTTTTATTTCTTTTTTCCTTTGATTTGAGTCCTGGTTTCCTTCACTTCACTGTTGGTTCCCTGTATATTTTGTTTTATTTCACTTTGTATAGCATTCACTTCTACCTCTATTATGTGGCCATACTCAAATCATATTTGTGAGTATCCTGATTACCAATGTTTTGCACTATGCATCTGATAGGTTGGCTATCTCCTCATTACTTAGTTCTTTTTCTGGAGTTTTGATTTTTTCTTTTATTTGGACCATATTTCTTTGTCTCAGCGCACCTGTTACATTGTGAGGGAAGGAACCTTAGGTATTCGCCAGGCTGGGGCAACTCACTTCTCTGCGTTGTGGTGCTGTATGTTGGGGAGGGGTCGGAGAGGGAACAATGTTGCTTGCTCGGCTCTCACCCTGCTTTGAGTCAATTTTCCCTCTACCTGCAAGCAAACTGGGCCCTTCTGGTGCTGATTCCCAGGTGGGTAGGTTTTGTACATTCTAGCAGTCCGTGGGTCTTTCCAACAAACTCTCCTGTGAGGCTGGAAGTTTCTCCTGCTGCCACAACCCCTACAGTTTTTACAGCCAGAGGTTTGGAGGCTTTAGTTTCCTTTGCAGGAATCCTGGGTTGTGTGCTGTGTCTTGCTCCCCAGTTGTTCCTTCCAGCTTATCCGTATGGATATCCCTGTCCGCCAGCCAGAGCCTTGCCCACCCAGTCGGATGCCTTGCAGTGCATCCTCTCCTTCCCAGCTGCCCGTCTCTGCCCCTCCCACCAGTCTGCATGAATGTTTCTTCTTTAATTCCTTGGTTGTTGGACTTCCATCCAGTTCAATTTTCTGGAAGTTCTGGTTATTTTTTGTTTTTAAATTTGTTGTTGTCCTTTTGATTGTGTGAGGAGACAAAGTGTATCTACCTACGCCTCCATCTTGGTCGGAAGTCCGTATTTATTTTCTTAACGTTGTCTTGTGATGAGAAGAACAGAAGAGCTCAGGTTCTTTAGAAAGAAAAAAACCTGTGGTGCAATTGGATATGAGTATGGAAACAAATGAACCTTGACCCTTATTTCAAACCAAAAAATATTTTTGAGATAGCCATAAACCTAAATATAAAATCTTAAACATTAAATTTTGTAAAAAATTAGAAGGCTATTTCCATAAACTTGAGTAAGTAAATATTTCTTGAATAGGACACAGAAAGCACTATCTCTGAAAGAAAATTGATAAATTGGACTTTATTAAAATTAAGAAGTTTCGTTCATCACACAGCAGCATTAAGAGAGTGAGAGGCAAATCTGAAACATCAAGAACATATTCATAATATATGTATCTGACACAGGGCTCATAAACAAAATATGTACAGAACTGCTCTGAATCAATAAAATAAAGGGCAAACAACCCAATTAAATATGATCGGAAGCACTTGTGGTCAGCAGTTGAAAAATATGCTGTACAAATACTCAATAAGTATATGAAAAGATGTTCAAAATTGTCATTCATTAGGGAAATGCGAATTAAAATGTCAATGAAATATTTCTATATACCCACCAGAATATCTAAAATTAAAAAGACAGGTAAGGATATGGCAAACTGGATATTTTACAACACAAACTAATAACCACTTTATGATCATGGCAAACCACCAGGAGCCATCCATGGACATTTCACACATTGCAAGTGGGGCTGTAATTTATAAAACCAGTTTGGAAAACTGACACCATCTACTAAATTGAAATGTACACAGTAATTCTGCTGTTAAACTTTTGTCTAAGAAATGAGTACCTATGTCTACCAAAAGACATATCAAAGAATTTTAACAGCATCTTTTTACTTAATAGTTTGTGGGAAAGAAAGAAAGAAATTTTCCTTTACCCTTCTATGTTCTTTCAACTAGCCTAATAATCTGTTCCAAAATGAGACAGATTAAAACAAGAAAATAACCAAATTTAGTTACATACAGTAGGGAACCCCACATGCACGAGAGGTTCAGAGACAGATAGGTAAAATGAAGTACATATGGAATCCTGGGCTAAGGCACGTGAGGCTTTAGAAGGGAAGATGGTAATTTGTAGGATAATAAGAGCAGATGCTCAGTAATTAGATGTTTGTGCTGCCTTAGAGATAGGTCATAAAAAGTTGTTTCTGGTAATAATTCTTATTATGGCCAAGGTCCCAATTTAAATTCTTTAACATAGAAGTAAAAATTTCTCTTAAGCCTGCAGGGTCTCAACAGCCTTCAGCTCAAAAATATCCACATGCCAAAGTGGCACATCTTGGGGAGAACTGTTCTGAACCCCTTCAAGTCCCAAACTGGAAGCAACTCAAAAGTCCATCAACAGGAGAATGGGTAATTGATTGCGGTGTATTCTTCAATGGAATATTAAAGAGAATTGATAAAAAACCAAACTGCTGAAACATGCAACAAGATAAATGATTCATATATAATGATGAGTGAAAGAAGCCAGACATAAGGATATATATTGTATGATTCCATTTATATGAATTTCAAAAACAGGCAAAATTAATTGATAGTGATAGAAGTCATAGGAGTAGTTACGTGGGGTGTGGGTTCACTGTGAAGGAGAACGGGTAAGCTTTATGATGTGAAGGAACCATTTTATATCTTGATATGTATGGTCGGTACGAGGATATAGAAATGGGTAAAAATTCATCTATAGTCTCGTACACTTTACTGTATTTATGTTACATCTCAATAAAAATGTTAAGAAAAAGATAACTAAAGGCCCACTCTATCCATGCCACTGTTTGATCCAAAAGAAACAAACAAAAAATTAAATAAAAGCATAAACAGAGAAGGGACTATAACAATCTAATACTTCAGGCCACCATTTTGTTTATAGTACTAAATCTCTTTATTTGCGTGACACAGTCCTTTTCATTTGAATGAACTGGATGATTGTTCATTCTACCAACAGCCACCCACTGTGTGCCTGAGCACAACGTTCTGAGAGAATCAGGAGCAGGCTGGGGCTTAGCGATGTACATTATCACCTATAAAAATAGTAAGGTCCCTTAATGGAATTGTGGCTAGCAGTCAAAGATTGAAAAAAGCTCCACCAAATATTCTCTTTGTCCACAGGATATTGTCTTGCTGAGTTGGCAGTACTCATTCGCATTTTATACGGAAAGAAATTAGGGCAAAGAAAAGTTAAAGAGCTAGTTTAAGATTATGTTGCTAGTCAATATCTGATTGGGGAACAGAATAAAAGTCCGCAAATAAGTCTATGCTCTGTGATACAGGCTACAGTAAGTAAGGAAGGAGAGCAGGAATTGTTTAAGAAAAAAAAATATTACCAGGGAATCCAGGAAGACCTGGTTGTCCTTTTGCTCCAGGGGTCCCTGGTAATCCAGGGAAACCAGCATCTCCCATGGAACCTTTGATACCAGGGTTCCCTGGGTATCCAGGCAGACCAGGTTCACCCTAAAATATGAATAAAAAGATAACACTGAAGTCTCTCCATTTCTCAGATTATATAACAACACAGCATTATAGAGATTTTACTATGTGTCAGGCACTAAGCTGAGTGCTTTACATAAATTGCTTCATTTAATCATCTCAACAGCCCTTTGAGTTAGGTTTTTTCATCTCCATTTATAAATAAGAAAACTGACTCTTGGTGAACTCAAGTGCCTAAGGTCACTAGTCAGTGGAAGAATTAGGATTTGCACCAAGGCCTGTCAGGGCCCAGAGGCCTCGCTATTCCCCGATATGTTCTATAAATTGCATTATCGCCATTAATCCTTAACAACACTGTAAGAAAGATACTGTTATCCCCATTTTACAGTGATTCAGCTGGTAAGTGGCAGAATCTGGATTTGGAGCCAAACAGTCTGATTTGAAACCTGTGATCATCATTCCTAGTATGCTACAATAAAATTCATTGCTTAGAATAAGTAGGTTCTACTGCAAAAGGTTAATTTCATCTTAAAGAAGTCTGCCATTCTTCAGTGGACATATCGAATCCCATTTCCTCCATGAAACCTTCTAGGACAAAGTGAGCTTACCCTAAGAATTTAGTGTAGATTCTTATTCTGTCATGTCTATAATGGCTTTAACATATGCATGTCTTCACTCTTCAACTACACTGAAAATTTCTTTGGGGTCAGAGACAATTCATATATAACCATTTTTGCTTAATGAACATTTGCATTAAGCTTTCTAATAGATACTCAGAAAAATTGATACCCACTTCCACAAGTTAAACAAGTTTTCCCCAATAACAATGAGAACACACATCATAACTGTGTATCTATAACCATCACAGTATTCACTGCTCTGCTCATGAGGATCATGGCTTATCCAACAACGTGTTAGTGTGCAACATCATCCACCGAATACCTCCTTCTTCATTTAGTGCTCATGCTTGTCTAGGCAAACAAGATCATCTATTTGTGATTCAATTTTTTCTACATTACAGTAAAACCTTTCTAAAATAATGCCTTTTATATTCCCCCTTTAAAAAAGAAACAAGAGTCTTGGGCTATACATAAATAATGTCTATCTGGAAAAATCCAGCCATTATGAATATAATGAGAATGGTTTGTGCAATGTCGACATAACCTGGCAGCCAAGGAAACTGGACTGGAATGCACACGCGTGAACAATGATGACTTCACTGTACTAGTCAGCGGGGGCGGTAGATGCCATTGAGTGAGCACGTGTACTGTGTGGCCGTCTCATTCAAAATAACTGAGCAAGTAGAACAATAAATCTGCATCAAATTTTACATTACGTTTGAACATTCCTCCACAGAAACTATTTGGATGATTCAGAAGGTCGCAGCTGTGGGCAAGTCGTGATAGGCAGTTTCATCACGACAACATGCCCACTTATGCATCACATTTTGTACAGAGATTTTTGGTGAAACATCAAATTACGCAGGTGACTCGGCCTCCCTGTAGCCCAGATTTGGTGCCCTGTGACTTTTGGCTTTTCCCAAAACTAAAATCACCTTTGAAAAAGAAGGGATTTCAGGCAATTGATGAGATTGAGGAAAATGTGATGGGGCAGCTGATGGTGACTGGGAGATCTGTGTGAGGCCCCAAGGTGCCTACTTTGAAGGGGATTGAGGTGTCATTGCCCTATGTTCAATGTTTCTTATATCTTCTTCAATAAATGTCTCCATTTTTCATATTACATGGCCAGATACCTTCTGGACAGACTGTATGTGTGTATGTGTGTGTATGTACACACATATATAGTATATACCTTTATATATCAAATGACAGTACATTTTCACACGCATAATACGTATACGATTAAATTTTGGATTGAATTTGTTCCATCTTAGGTATTTACACAGAAAAGCATTGAATTAGATATCATGATTCTTCTTGTTATTCATGAGCCAATGACATTTATATACTAAAATAACAAACAAGAAGAAAATTCAGATATTCTAATGGTAAACCTAAAAGGTAGTAGACAAACTATGATGAAGTATGTTAAGTTCTACAAATAACCGAATCTATAATTTCAAATAGCGCTTATTCTTTAATATAGTTCTTCTCACTACCCTATGGCCCTAATCCTTCAAAACAAGTAAACTGTAAAAAAAAAAAAGAGTAAACATTTTACTGAGATTTCTGAAAAGAACTAAAATTTGTTAGTTTATGTTGTCAGAGGGGTGCAGGGCAGAGGAGGACTGGATGAAAGAAGGTGAGGGGATTAGCCAAAGAACATACATTCATGACCCATGGACACAGACAGCAGTGCAGTGATGGCTTAAGGGCAGGGGGAACAGGGGCTGGGAGCAGGGAGGCAAAGGGTGGACAGTGACATCTGCAATAGTGTCAACAATAAAAATAAAGAAAAAAGATAAGAATGAAGAGATAAAAATGCAGACAGTATTCAGAGAATTAACAAGCTGGCCAGGAATCCTGTAAATCACTCTGAGAAAGGGAAATTATAGCATACCTACACTTTTAGCAAAAGCTAGACATGACTTAAATACACTTAAACCACAAATAACCGAATACATTTCTTCTGCCAGGATTTGATAACTTTTTAAAAATTTATATATAATCGACATATAACATTATATTAGTTTTAGATCTACAACATAATGATTTGTTATTCATATATATTTGTGAAATGTTCACAATAAATCTAGTTAATATCTATCACCTTACACAATTATAAAACTTTTTGTTCTTGAGATGAAAACATTTAAGATTCACTCTTTAATCAACTTTCAGTATATTAACTAAAGACACCCTGTGACTTATTTATTTTACAGCAAGAAGTTTATAAGTTTTTTAATTTTATTTTTCAACTACAGTTTACATTCAATATTATTTTGTTTTAGTTTCAGGTCTACAGCATAGCAGTTAGAGAAACATACTATACAAAATGATACTCCCAATATTTCCAGTACACACCTGGTACCATATATACTTATCACAATATTATTTGACTATATTCCCTATGCTGTACTTTGCATCTTCATAACTATTTTGTAACTACCAATTTTCACTTCTTAATCCCTTCACCTTTTTCACCAGTACCCCAAAGCCTCCCTCCCCTCTGGCAAACATCAGTCTGTTTTCTGTATCTGTGAATCTGTTTGTACTTTTGAATTCCCTTTACCCGTTTTGCCAACATCCACCCTCCACTTTTGGCAACCACTATTCTTTCGCTACACCTATGAGCTCACTTTTTCTTGTTGTTTTTATTTTGTTTATTTATTCATTATTTTTAGATTCAATGTATAAGTGAGACCATATGGTATTTGGCTTTCTCTGTCTGACTTATTTCACTTCAAATAATGCCCTCGATGTCTGTCTATGGTTTGTCAAATGGCAAGATTTCCCTCTTTTTTATGGCTGAATAATGTAATATATATATTCAATATACCACTGCATCATTTTGTGTATTCATTCATCCTTTGATGGACATTTAGTTTGCTTTTATATCTTGGCTTTTGTAAATAATGCTGCATTGAACATGGGAGTGCATTTATCTTTTCAAGTTAATATTTTTTTGCATAAATGCATAGAAGCAAAATTGCTGATTCATATTGTAATTTTATTTTTAATTTTTTGAAGACTCTCCATACTGTTTTCCATAGGGTTAGTAGATACCTGGTTCTGTCCCAAACATTCACAGAGACATTTGGTCCATGCCAAATAGTCCTTGATATTTGGTCCTGTCTCAAACATCCACACTTTGAAAATGTCCCTGGGTTCAAACAGCCCATGTTTATTCCTATTTTGGGTTTACAGAACTAATACATAAAAATACTGTCATGTTTTATTGGCCCAATAATTGTGTTGTGGTTTTATTTCCAGTAACCATTCTTGCCTCAGTAGTGTAGCTGATAATGGAACATGGGGTCAGGTGGATAGGTCTGGTTTCAAACCTTGCAGAAGCGGGGAATTTATATTAACGATGGTCCAAAAGTCTACACAGATGTATTTTGTTGAAAAAATTTACATCAATATATATAAAGGACATTGGTTTGTAATTTTCTTATATTATCTTTGTCTGGCTTTGGAATCAGGAAAATGTTGACATTATAGAATGAGTTTGGAAGTGTTCGCTCCTCTTCATTTTTTTTTTTTTTGGAAGAGTTTGGCCTAACATATGGTCTATCCTGGGGAATGTTCCATGTTCCCTAAAAAATGTGTACTCTACTGTTGTAGGTTGGAATGTTCTATATATGCCTGTTGGGGTCAACTAAAAATGCCCATTTTAAAAACTGGTTTATTCGCTTTCTTATTGAATATAAGAGTTCTTTATATATTCTGTATACAAATCTCTGATATATGACTCACAAATATTTTCTCCTTTTTTGTGGGTTGTCCTCTTTCTTGATGTTATCATTTGCAACACAAAATTTAAAAAAATATATTCCAATTTATATTTGTCTTTGGTTGTTTGTGTTTTTTGTGTAGTATCTAAGAAATCATTAACCTAACAAAGTCAGGAAGACTTACTCATGTTTTCTTCTAAGATTTTAATAATTTAACTCTCATATTTAGATCAGTTATCCACTATGGGTTAATTTTTGTGTATGATGTGAGTTAGAAGGTGGAAATTCATTCATTTCCTTATAGATATCCTCTTGTGTTTAGCATCATCTGTTAAAATATTTTTATTTCTTCTAATTTTCTTAACACCTTTGTTGAAAATCAACTGACCAAAAATGTATAGGTTTATGTCTGGACTCAAATCTATTTCATCAATCCCTATGTCCACCCTATGCCACCATTACACAATCTGGATTGCTGTAGTTTTATAGTAAGTTTTGAAATGTAGGAAAACATACTATACAAAGTGAGTCCTCCAAATTCATTCTTTTATTTTCAAGATTGTTTTGATTATTCTGGGTCCCATGTATCTTTGTAGGAATTTTAGGATCTGCTTGTCAATTTCAGCAAAAAGCAATCTGGGATTATGGCAGATTGCTTAGAATCTGCTGAATGATTAAATTTTAAGAATATACTGAGGACATTTGCCAACTGAAGCATTTTCTGCTTCCATCCATTATAATTTCCTAAATGAGTTATTATGGTAATTATGCTTCCATTATATGAATGTTAAAATTCACTGAGTCCAAAAAGATATGTATAAACAAATTTAGAAATATTTTAAAATTACATTTCAAATCAATGAGTAAAGAATGAAGTTTCACCTTACAGAACATACAGAAAAGGTCAGATGGATTAAAGGTGTTAATATTAAGAACAAAAGCATGAAGGTACTGGAAAAAATAAGATTATAAAAATCTTAGGATATAGAAATCTTTATAACAAACAGAAAACTGTGCTCATGATCTTTACCACCAAATCTGCTTCTCTCCAAATCTTTTGTATCTCACTATGCGGCAACTCCATTCTTCCAGTTGCTCAAGATAAAAACTTTAGATTCATGCTTGACATCTCTCTCTTTTCTCTTATTCTATAAGCAAATTTTTCTGGCTTCAGCTACAAAATATATTCATATTCTGACTATTTCTTATTTCCACTACTTCAGATACTCAGTTAAGACTACTACTGCACCTTTATTAATTGCCTCGGTTACTTTGTTTATGTCTTTTCACATTAGTTAATAATAATCGGACAAAGACCAACAACCCCTTCACTGGAAAGGGAAAAGAAAACCAAAACCAGGCAGAAATAAGCCTTTGATTTACTGAAACATACAAAGAGATTAAGATTAAGATAGAGGTAACAAAACAAATGAGAAGCCACCCCCCTTTTTGGATTGGCTGCAAACCCTAAAATTTATCTCCTTACAATATAAGAGAAAAAAGAAGGGATACCTTTCTTGTCAGAATATACTATGTCAGTCTATAGTTTATTTAAATAAAAATTAGGAATGAGCACAGTATTAAAGAAAAATCACATTTGCTCCGGCATATGTCTAGAGTAGGATTACCTTTGGGCCAGGAAGTCCTGGAAGGCCAATGCCGGAAACACCAGGATCACCTTTTTCTCCTTTCTGTCCAGGTAACCCTGGAAAGCCAGGTTGTCCAGGAGCTCCAGGAGTACCAGGGGACCCTTTCACACCCTGAGGACCTGTTGAAAACATGTAACATGCAATAATTTACAAAAATACCTTTTATTTGTGACATACTTATGATGCGTATGACCAAATAAAAGAGTTTGAAACAGAACTCTGCAAATTCTGAGAATTATGATATTGAACTTTATAACCAGGGTTATATAAAAGCCTATTATACAGGAAGTTTAAGTGAAAAGGGTACAGCTGGAAAAAAACATACAAGTTTGTAAATTTTTACTTTTAAGGTTTCTAAAGCTCTGTCCCTTAATTCCTAGTTCAAATATTTGTATAATGGGACAGCTTTACCCACTAATTACCTTAGACATTATCTCAGTTTGATTCTGTCAACACCAGTCTCTTTTCTGGTAACAAATAGAGTGAACCATCTTCCATCAGTGGATCTAAATATTTGGGAGATTTCATCACTCACCTTGAAGACCCATGTCTCCTGTGCTTCCTTTAAGTCCAGGGGGTCCTGTAAGTCCTGGCTTCCCAGGGAGACCAGGATTACCCTTGGGACCTATGAAGGTCAAATTGGTAAAATTAAGAAGTCAGTAATATTGAGGTTGACTGATTTCCTGAAATGGGTCATGTTAAAATGCTATCATGGAATTGGATGGATCAAATATTAATACATGATCAAGTTCCACAGATATAACTCAGCATAAAACAGACAAGAGGTGCCTAAGAAATCTTCTTAGGAACATATTACAATATAATCATGGTAATAGAGGTCTCCTAATATAGACTTATTTTAAAAATGCAAAATTTCCCCTGTTTACTTGTTTATTTTGTTGATTACGGGAGCAGGGAGGGGGATGACATGGGAGTGGAAGGGACATCAAGGAACATGCATAAAGGACCCATTGACAAAGGCAAATGGGGGAAGGATTCAGGGTGGGAGGTGGGAGTGGGTGGGGCTGGGGAAAGTGGTGGCGGGAAAATTTTGACAAAAAAAAGTGGACGGGGGAGGTTGGGAATAGTGTGGGAAATTAAGAAGCCAAATGACTGGTGCGTGCAGCCCATGGACATGGACTAAGAGATGTGGGGATGATGGGATTAGGGTTCAGGTAGAAGGGGCTAAAGGGGAAAAAATTGGACAACTGTAATAGCATACTCAATAAAATATACAAAAAATAGCAAAATTTTTACCAGAAAATATTTCAAACACCCTAAGTCCTATTTGTTGTATGTGTATAAGTACACTTACTGTATCTGTCATATAAATCCAATATAATGAGTGTTTTTAAAATATTCAGAAGTAGCATTTCTATGTACATTCTGATTATATGAAAGCAAGAAGAGGAAAGTGGTAACCTGTCATGATATACAGTACATTAGGCCACGGATAGATAAGTGTAAATGAAGAGGTTCTGGACTGTCACCTCCAACAGTCCTGGCTGCTCTGTTTTACATTTTTCCTATAGGTTAGTTGCTTGAGCTCTACGGTGTCATGTTGGTGTTTTCCAAGGACCCCCAATATTGCCTTAAACATTTCTTCTTTCACATTTATTTCCAACTTGGGGAAGAAAAAGCAGATGATGTGAAGGATAGAAAGGGAGGTAATTTCTCTTTCCAGTTACATTAAGGCAATGTAGTGCAGTCAAAAGTAGAAAAACAGACCTAAGGGGTTCTTATGAAGATGGGGACCAGCTCTTCTTTACTCATTAAGGGCCCAACTAAAAGAAAATGGCTTAAGAAGCTGCAAGAAAGAGTTTTATCAGAGATAAGAAAAATCTATGTTGACTGTAAAAGCGTGATTAACATGGTTTAATAATTGATCTGTCTGAAGGTAAAGAACTAAAAAAGGTGAATTCTTTAGGTTCCTTCCAGATAATTGTCTTATTTACATGTGATGCAATTTATGTAAATAAATCCCAGCACCTTACTTGGATATACTTCTGGTTATGTATAAGCTTTGCTGCCACAAAAAGAAAAGAATCGATCAAAACAGCCTATAAATTTTCTGTATTGATATGATACTTGGGCCAAATGGCAACATTTTTTGCTAAAAGAGAACTCCATATCTCAGTAGCTACTCAAGCATATTGCCATGACCAGGTAGATCCAAAACATCATCACTCATGACAACGATATAATTAATTTTTCAAGGTTCAGGATCAGCTATCCAGTTGCTATAGGTGGTCTATTATACCTACCTGGTAGTCCTGGTAATCCAGGTTGTCCACTCAGTCCAGGTTGCCCTGGGTCTCCAGGTAAACCTTGGTAACCTTTTGGCCCTGGCACTCCAGGAACACCTTCCAAAGATGGTTATAAGAGACAAGTTAGGTTGATATCATTAATCCATTAAATTAATTTGGCAAAGGAGGCTATTCAGATTCTGAACTATGAGCGAAATACAGGAATCATTGATATACAGAAATACTACGAATCAACAGCACTGGACTTGTACTAAAATCATCACCTTTTATTTAGCTACCATTAAGAATTCAGAGCATTCAACAATTAAGCCACTTTCCTCTTTGGGTTACAGATTCTTACACTGTAAAATGAAGTATTTGGGACAGATTATCTCTAGGATATCTCATATTTGACAATTATATTTAATAGCCCTATATTAGAGGCAAGTACAGAGTCTCTACTAACTCTGTTTTATGGAAGGCATAAAATGAAAGAGAAGTCTTGCAAGGAGTAATTCAAGGAAGATGTGTCATTTTAGCAACAACAAAAAAATTAGATGTCCTTGCATCTTTTGTGACTATATACTAAACTACAGCAATGCCTTGAACAAATTTTTTGATAAAAAAAAAACCAGTAAGTCCGGCTCTTAGGGAAATTTATAACATCAGTGTACATGCATACCCAAACGTAAACTCACATGCACGTACAGACTGACAATATTGATGATTACAACACAAAGAGAGCCACAAACTTTACTACAAGCTACAAATAAGCCAAGCCTGTTTTAAAGTTCCATGTTGTTTGAAAGGCTATTCTAGAAAGATTTGATTAGAAGTGTTTTATTGATTTGTGCGTATCCAAATTTTGTGATGTTTTGCTATGAATATGATATACTTTTATTAAAAGAATTTTAAAAAGATTGTTTTAATTAACTTTTAGAGAGAGGGGAAGGGAGGGAGAAAGAGAGGGAGAGAAACGTCAATGTGTGGTTGCCTCTTGCATGCCCCCTACTAGGGACCTGGTCCACAACCCACGCATATATCCTGACTGGGAATTGAACCGGCAACGCTTTGGTTCACAGGTCAGCACTCCATTCACTGAGCATAAAAATATTTTTTAACTGAAAAATGTTATACTTTATAATTTATTTGGTCATAATAAAATAACTATAAAAAGCACAGCTGTTCCCTAGATCTACTTTCAGTGACTTCCCCTCAGGACTGAGTTTGGCTATTCAAATTCCAGTACTTGTTTATTCTTCCAAGGAAGTATAAGGATAAACTGTATTTAAAAGCCAAGTATGGCTTTCTGGTCAAGACAGAGGAGTAGACAGACATGCTTCGCCTCCTTGCACAACCACAAGAACAATCACAACTAAACTCAAAACAAAAATAAACACCTAGAACTGTCAGAAAATTGAACTGTATGTAAGTCAGACAACGAAGGATTTAAAGAAGTCATATTCATCCAGATAGGTAGGAGGTGCAGAGATGGGAAGCTGGGGCAGAGAGGATGCTGTGTGGTGCAGAGAGGCAGCAGCAGCAGAATGGGCAGTCCCACATTCATGTGTGATGGATAAAAATTGGGAGGGATATCTTGGGAGTGAGCAATTCTAGCCCCAGACCAGACCGTGCACCCTAGGTTACAGCACTGGGAAGAGAAAGCCTAATAACTTCTGTCTGTAATAACCAGTGAGGGTAGGGGCAGTGGAAGAAACTTCTGGTTACTCAGGAGAGACTGTTAAAGGGCCCACATGAACTTAGAACACATGCAAACACACCCACTCTGGGAATCACCACCAAGGCAACAGCTAGAAGGGCACCAGTCACATACAGGAAGTGGTTGAGGTGACTGGAAACAGGGTGAATGCTGGGAAAGACTCCAGAAGCCAAGCAGCATCATTGTCCCCTCTCTGACCCCACCACCACAGCATCACAGAGTGGTGACATGGGTTGCCCTGCCATGGTGAATACCTAAGTCTCTGCCCCATACAACTTAACAAATGTGTTAAGACAGGGAGTCAAAACAGCTCCACCTAATACACAGAAACAAATATAGGGAGGCTGCCAATTTGAGGAGACAAAGAAATATGGCCCAAATGAAAGAACAGGAAAAAATAAAAACGTGAAAAAGAACTAAATGAAATGGAGATAGCCAAGCTGTCAGATGCAGTGTTCGAAACACTGGTGATCAGTATCCTCAGAGAACTCATTGAGTACAGCAAAACCATAATGGAAGACATGAAGGCTACACTAAATGAAATAAAGAAAAATCCACAGGAAACCAACAGTGAAGGGAAGGAAACTAGGATTTCAATCAATGATATGGAACATAAGGAAGAAATAAGCATTCAACTAGAACAGAATGAAGAAACAAGAATTCAAAAAAAAAAAAAAAGGAGGAAAGTATAAGAAGACATTGGGACATCTCCAAATGTGCCAACATCTGAACCATAGGGAAGCCAGACGGAGAAATGGAAGAGCAAGAAATTGAAAACTTATTTGAGAAAATAATGAAAGAAAACTTCTCTAATTGGATGAAAGAAATAGACATACAAGTCCAGGAAGCAAAAATAATCCCAAAAACATTGGACCCAATGAGGACCACACCAAGACACATCATAATGAAAATGCCAAAGGTTAAAGATGTAGAAAGAATCTTAAAAGCAGCAAGAGAAAAGCAGAGAGTTACCTACAAAGGTGTTCCCATAAGACTATCAGCTGATTTCTCCAAAGAAACCTTACAGGCAAGAAGGGATTGGAAAGGTGTTCAGAGTGATGAAAAGCAAGGACCTACAACCTAGATTACTCTATCCAGCAAAGCTATCATTTAGAATTGGAAGGGCAGATAAAGTGTTTCCCAGGTAAGGTTAAAGGTAAAGGAACACATCATCAGCAAACCATTATTACATGAAATGTTAAAGGGACCTACTTAAGAAGATAAAAAATATGAACATTAAAATGACAACAAACTTACAACTATCAACAACAGAATTTAAAACACAAAAACAAAAACAAACTAAGCAAATAACTAGAACAGGAACAGAATCAAAGATATGTATATCATTTGGAGGATTATCAGCTATGAGGGGGAAGGGGGAGAATGGGGAAAAAGATAAAGGGATTAAGAAGCATAATTGGTAGGTAGAAAACACACAGGGGGATGTTAAGAATAGTATAGGAAATGGAGAAGCCAAAGAACTTATATGCACAACACATGGACATGAACTAAGTCGGGGATTGCTGGAGGAAAGGGGGTTACCGAGCAGAGGGGGGCCAAGAGGGAAAAAAGGGGCAACTCTAATAGCATAGTCAATAAAATATACTTGAAAAAAGCCAAGTATGATATGGATACCAAAATACTGCAGCGCAAGAATATACCACTCATCTACATCTCTTTTCAGGGAAAAAAAAACAAACTAAAGGAGCAAGAAACTTCCCAAACACTGCAATCAGACTTTGAAGTAATTGTGGCTACTTACCTTTTTCTCTCAACTATATCATATACTAACTACTTTTAGGAATCCTCAAGGTGACTGCCTAAGTCTATTTTTAAACCTCCCAGTTGGTGATATATAAACTATAAAGAAAATACCCAAATAAAAGTAGATCAATGAAACAGTAAAAATCAAGTGAAAATTAATTTACATTACAAAAATTTGATGCATCCAAGTACCTTTTGTTGGTGAATCCAAGACTACAAGTCACTTTTCATGATATTAAAAATTAAACTTCAGATATACCTGGAAATGTATTCATGAATAAATAAATCCATTTACCTGGTAAACCAGAGTCCCCCTTTTCTCCTTTCGCACCCAGTAGCTCTGGATCCACTGGTCCAGGAGGGCCGGGAAGTCCAGGTTCCCCTTTACTACCTTTTTCTCCTGTAGGTCCAGGAAGCCCTGGCTGACCCTGCAAACCATCATCACCTAAAACCGACATGTGTGGAGAAGACAAAAACAGATCAGATTTATCCATCCAGGGTTAATGCATATAAATATTATTCATATCGTATGTTCCAGAGTTGGGTAGGTTACTGGCTATTCAAAACACATTGTTACACTCAAATGACAATCTCTTATTCTCTGGGATTCTTTCACAATTATAGAGACTGTAAATAAAATAAAAAATTAATTCCTGTATTTTATTATTTACCATGTCTCATGGTATTCAATCCAAGTATACCACCCAACTGAACGAAGAACCTATTTAAATGCCACATCACATAGAAAGAAAATACAACCAACTATTGCTCATTTTAAAGCAGTCAAATAAAAATATCCCATATTGAAATACAGCAATGTTTAAGTTTCTCTCATATGTATCTGCCAGCAAACACTGAATATTACCTTTGAGACCAGGAGCACCACTCCTGCCAGGAATTCCCAAAGGTCCTGGTGGGCCTGGAGGTCCCATCATACCCATTTCACCTTTGGTACCTTTGAAGAATATTGATAAGTAAATTTTACCTTCCCTTGACCTTGGAAAGATAAAAGATGAGTTGTAAGATGTCATCTGGAAAACTATTGAGATTTGAAGGGAAAGCACTGAGTTTTACCGCTTCTCTGCTATTGTAACTTAGTGACCACTATTGTTGATACCCATAGATAAAAAGCCTCAATGTGGTAGGTAGCAAATATCCAAAGATGGCCCCCCTTAATGAACCACACATCCCAGTATACACAGTGTGTAGCCTTTTCCCCTTGAATTTGGGCTCTGTGACTTGCCCTTGACTAAGTGACACTGTATGTGACACTGTATGACTCCCAAGACTAGATCATAAGAAATCTTGCAGCTTCCACCTGGAACTCTTGGAACACTAAGTTTTAGTTTTCGGAATTCTCTCCTTTGAAAACCAGCTGTCCTGAAAGGAGGGTAACTGCCCTGACACTACCATAGTGGGGGGAGCTCAAGCCATGTTAGGAGCCATTGTAAGATAATGAGATACCATCTGAAGAGTCCAAGGAACACTCACTTGTCAAAGGATTGCTATCGTGGAAGTAGATCCTTCACCCCTAACCACTCCAGCTGAGGCCCCGTGGATCAGAGCTAAGGAACTCATTAAGCCACCCCTTATTTCCTGACCCGCAAAAGAAACTGGTTGATCTAAATCATTAAATTTTGGGGTTGTTTGTTATACAGCAGTATACAATTGGAATTCTCACAAAGTACAATGCAAATAGCAAGGTCAGCTTCCTGCAATCAAAAATATTTAACACTTTTCCTTAAGAGATGGTGTTAATCCAGAAAAGTACAATAAGAGAATAATAAACCACAATCATATCAGTTTTAATTTAATGAATCCAAAACCAGGGAAAACTTTAAACAAATTACCTGGTAATCCAGAGGCACCGACTTTTCCTGGAAGCCCTGGCAATCCTGGGGGTCCCACAGGACCAGGTATTCCAGGGATCCCCGGACTGCCTCTCTCACCAGGGGGTCCTGGAACATCAAACCCAGGAGGGCCTGGATCGCCCTTCTCTCCTGGTATTCCATGCAAGCCTAGTTAATACAACATCATTGTTAACAAATATTGAAGCAATTTTAAGATATGTATCTGGTTATTTTCCTAGCAAACAAGCCATAGATTCTGTGTATAACAAACCTAACAGTGGGTTAGACATTTCTGACATCATGTACATTAAATGACATAACAATCAAACTTTAGGATTTTCAAGTACGAGGGCTGTCCAGAAAAAGTACAGCCATTGATAATATAATGAGAACAGTTTGCATGACATTGATGTAACCTGGCAGCCAAGGAGAGTGGACTGGAATGTGCATGTGGGAACAATGATGACTTTACTGTACTAGTCAGTGGGGGCAGTAGATTCTGTTGAGTGAGCATGTGTACTGTGTGGCAGTCACATTCAAAATGACTGAGTGAGTAGAGCAATGAATCTGCATCAAGTTTTGCATTATGTTTGGACATTCCTCCTCAGAAACTATTTGGATGATTGAGAAGGCTGCAGCTGTGGGCACCTGCTGATTTGGCAGCTTCATCAGGATAATGTGCCCACTCATGCATTGCATCTTGTGCAGATTTTTTGGTGAAACATCAGATCACCCAAGTGACTCAGTCCCCCTACAGCCCAGATGTGGCACCCTGTGACTTCTGGCTTTTCCCCAAACTAAAATCACCTATGAAAGGGAAGAGATTTCAGACCATCAATGAGATTCAGGAAACTATGATGGGGCAACTGATGGAGATTTGGAGAACTGTGGGAGGTCCCACAGTGCCTACTTTGAAGGGGACTGAGGTGTCATTGTCCTTCGTAGAATGTTTCTTGTATCTTCTTCAATAAATGTCTGCATTTTTCATTTTAGATGGCTGGATACCTTCTGGACAGACCTCATATATTTCTCTAAGGAAGAACTTCTCAAATTAGATCTGATGAAAGATCAATCTTTTCTTAATTCCTAGTCTATCAAAGGCTATTTTTTCATAAAATACAATAAAATTACTAAAAATAAAGTAAAAATCCGATGACAAAAAGAATACAAGCTTACTTTTTGGTTATTATATTCAACAAATAGGATTATACTGTGAAATTGCTATAAAAGTTTCTAAATGCTTACTTTTAATTTCATCTAATTCCAATGTAGACTGGTAACAGTCTGTGATTCAAAACTGGTCCTTGATCTTGCATTGCTCTAAGGTATTATAAATTACTGGGATATCTATAATCCATAAAAGTGATTACTGAGTAAGTCAGTTACATGGATTCTTTTAACTTTATTTTGGTTTTGTATATGCTGTTTTAATCATCATTATTAGATTTTGTTGTTTTGTTTCTCAGTATTCCAGCTAGTGTTTTACAGAAAAGTACATGACACTGCAAAAATATTTAACCTTAGTAAGTTTCTAAAAGACTGAATTACTCCAACAAACAAGGTGGTTAAAAAGAATATGAGTAAGGAAAACAATTATGCTATAAACATGGTGGGAATCCCCACTCCACTACCTATCATATAACTTAGTGAGTCTTTTAACATTGTTGGTCCTTGTCTGACAATGGGGACATGACATAACGTACCAGAAGCTGAGGGCTGAGAAGGTGAAAATTCCAAGCATCTCTTCAACAATAAAATCTAATTTTATTGTTGAAGATCCATAAGGAATTATTTTCATAAGTGAGCAATTATTTTTGTAAGATCTGTTTGATGTTATATACCAGTATGTTCTTAAATTGATTTGAGAATTCCTTTTAATTAGCACAGTGGTTGTGGTTCCATTGCTGACATTTTATAATATACTATAAAAGGGAAAGAAATTTTATATTATTATATTTGTGAAGTATAATGAGATACCTAATAATGAGCACTATTACAGTTCTATATGGTGTTATCCCTAGTGTTATGTTATGGCCCAGGTATTTTCTTAATATCTGAGCTTTCAAGATAACTTATTTATCCTTTGAAATATGTCCCAAGAGAACAGTTATACAAAATAATGATAAGGAACCAGAGACATATGTCTGGATAAATACTATTTGTCTTCATGTTCAAAGCTTTATGCTTATGATACAGCTTTTAAGAAAGAACTACAAGCTGGGAAACCTCAAGTTCAAGAGGAAGGGTGTTAGAGTTCAGCAGCAAGAAGAACAGAAAAAAAACAAGAAGCAAATTGCAAAAGAACAAGAAGTTAGTTACAAAATGAATTGTGAAAAGATTAAATTAAGTGTTTAAAAATATATCTTAATAGATATTGATTTGCCACTATCATATATTAGTAATGCATAAAGAAAATTATTTTAGATATTAGTTCAGATGTTAATATAGGATATTTTATAAATCAAATGTATTTGCCAATAAAGACACAATAAAATTTTTACATTCACAAAGACTAATAGTTTTTGAAGATGATCAGCTTTACACTTTAACTATGATCTTTACTGTTTCAAATAATCATTTAAAAACTTTTTAAAATTTTTGTTCAATTACAGTTGTCTTGATTTTTCCACCATTGCTCTCCACTTCCCTGCACCCTCATATTCAATCCTCCCTTCTGTTGTCTTTGTCCATGGGTCTTTATACATGTTCCTTGACTTGACACCTCCCCTTCTCTCTGCGTTATCCACCCCCCACTCCCCTCTAGACACTGTCAGATTGTGCTTTATTTTCATGTCTCTGGTTCTATTTTGCTTCCTTGTCTGGTTTCTTGATTAGATTCCACTTATAGGTGAGATCATATGGTATTGGTCTTTCACCTCCTGGCTTATTTCACTCAGCATAATGCTCTCCAGGTCCATCCATGCTGTCGTGCAGTTCCTTCCTTCTTTTGTTCTTTCTGCTGCATAGTATTCCACTGTGAAAACATATCAGGTTTTTGATCCACTCATTTACTGATGGGAACTTAGGCTGTTTCCAGTACTTGGCTATTGTCAAAAATGTTGCTATGAACATTGGAGTGCATAGGGTCTTTTGAATTGGTATTTCTGGATTCTTTGGGTATAATCCCAGCAGAGGAATTGCAAGGTCGAAAGGCAGTTCCATTTTCGATTATTTGAGGAAACTCCATACTGTTTTCCACAGTGGCTGCACTAGCCTGCATTCCCACCCAGAGTGTACTAGGGTTCCCTTTTCTCCACATCCTCACCAGCACTTGTTTGTTGATTTGTTTATGATGGTCATTCTGACGAGTGGGAAGTGGTATCTCAGTATGGTGTTAATTTGCATCTCTCTGATGGCTAGCGATTTTGAGTATCCTTTCATAAGTCTACGGGCCCTCTGTACGTGCTCCTTGGAAAAGTGTCTGTTCAGGTCTTTTGCCCATGTTTTAATTGGATTGTTTGTCTTCCTGGTGTGGACTCGTGGGAGTTCTTTATATATTTTGGAAATCAAACTCTTGTCTGAGATATCATTAGCAAATATATTTTCACATACACTTGGTTCCTTTTTCAGTTTGCTGATGTTCTCTTTTGCCGTGCAGAAAATTCTTATTTTGATTAAGTCCCATTTGTTAATTCTTTCCTTTATGTCCCTTGCTCTAGGGGGTATATCAGTGAAAATATTGCTACGTGGAATATCTGAGATTTCCATGCCTATGTTCTCCACTAGGACTTTTATAGTTTTGTGACTTATATTTAGGTCTTTTATCCACCTTGAGTTTATTTTTGTGTGTGGTGAACGTTTGTTTTCTACTTTCATTTATTTGCACATAGTTGTCCAGATGTCCGAACACAATTTGTTGAAGAGACTATTTTTACTCCATTTTATGCTTCGGCTGCTTTGTTGAATAGTAATTGACCATAGAGATGTGGGATTATTTCTGGGCTCTCTATGCTATTTCATTGATCTATATGTCTGTTCTTATGCCAACACTGGACTGTTTTGATTACGGTGGCCTTGTAGTATAGTTTGATATCAGAAATTATGATCCCTCCTACTTCGTTCTTCCTCAAAATTGCTAATGCTATTCAGGGTCCTTTATGATTCCATATAAATTTTTGAATGTTTATTCTGTATCTGTGAAATGTCATTATAATAGGGATTTTATTTTTTAATAGGAAATATTTATTTTAATAGTGACTGCATTGAATCTATAAATTCCTTTGGCTAGTATGGACATTTTGATGTTAATTCTTGCAATCCATGAACATGGTATATGCTTCTATTTATTTGTGCCTTCCTTAAATTCTTTCTTCAGTGTTTCATAGTTTTCTCAGTACAGGCCTTTTACATCCTTGGTTAGGTTTATTCCTAGGTACTTTATTTTTCTTGTTGCTATAGCAAATGGGATATTTTTCCTGATTTCTGTTTCTGATACTTCATTGCTCGTGTACAAAAATGACTTTGATTTCTAAATATTGACTTTGTATCCTGTTGCTTTGCCAAAATCACTTACTGTGTTGAGTAGTTTTTTGGTGGAGTCTACAGGGCTTTCTATGTATACTATCATGTCATCTGCAAACAGTTTTATATCCTCCTTTCCAATTTGGATGCCTTATATTTCTTTTTCTTGTCTGATGTCTGTGGCTAGAATTTCCCATACTATGTTGAATAGAAGTGGTGAAAGTAGACACCTGGTCTTGTTCCTGATCTTTTTTGAAGTCCTCCAAGGTTTTCCTTGTATATTTGGGTGCTCCTATGTTGGGTGCATATATGTTTACAATCTTTATGTGTTCTTGATGGATTCTTCTCTTGAGTATTATGAAGTGTCTTTCTGTGTCTCCTATTATGGCCTTTGTTTTGAAGTCTATTTTTTCTGATGCAAGTATTGCTACCTGTTTTTTTTTAACCTCTCCATGTGTTTGGAATATTTTTTTCCAACCCTTCACTTTCAGTCTGTGTCAGTCTTTTGTTCTCTGTTGCGTCTCTTGTAGGCAGTATAAGTGTGGGTCATGTTTTCTTATCCATTCAGCTACATTATATCTTTTGTTTGGCGCACTTAATCCATTAACATTTAAGGTTATTATTGATAGGTATTTATTCATTGCCATTTCCCCCCTTTGTACCTTTGTTCATCTCTCCTCTCACTCTTTTCCTTCATCTTCTTAAAACAGTCCCTTTAGCATGTCTTGCAATGCTGCTTTGATGGAAGTGTATTCTTTTAGCCTTCTTTTGTCTGGGAATCTCCTTATCTCCCCTTCCATTTTAAATGAGAGACTTGATTGGTAGAGTAGTCTTATTAGCAGGCCTATGCTTTTCATTATTTGAAATGTTTCTTGTCATTCCCTACTGGCTTGTAGTGTTTCTGTTGATAAGTCAGCTGCTAGCCTTACTGGAGCTCCCTAGTATGTTACTAGCTATTTCTCCCTTGATGCATTTAAGATTTTCTTTGTCTTTTGCGATTTTAATTCTCATATGTCTTGGAGTGGGCCTCTTTGGGTTCATCTTGATTAGGACTCTCTGTGCTTCTTGGATCTGTGTGACTTTTTCTCTCCTCAAATTAGGGAAGTTTTCCATCATTACTTTTTCAGACAGGTTTTCTATCCCTTGCTCCTCTTCTTCTCCTTTTGGTATCCCTATTATACAGACATTATTATGTTTCATGTTGTCGTGCAGCTCCCTTAACCCCTCTTAATTCTTTTTGAATCTTTCCTCCTTTTCTTGTTCTGTCTGGGAATTTTTTTCTACCTTGTCCTCCATCTTGCTGATTCATTCCTCTCCTTCATGTAGCCTGCTTTTAATTCCTTCTACTGCATTCTTCAATTCAGAAATTGTATTCTCCATTTCCTCCTGGCTCACGTTGATAGTTTCTATGTCCTTTTTCATGCAGATGTAGTTCCCAGTAAGTTCCTTGTGGCTTCCCTGTAGTTCTTTGCAGTTCTCACTGAGCTCATTGAGCTTCTTTATAACCGTTGTTTTGAACTCAGTGTCTGATAGTTTACTTTCTTCTATTTCATTTAGCACTCTTTCTGAGGATTCCTCCTTTCTTTTAGATTGGGTTTTTTTTTCTTTGTCTCCCCATTTTAGGATAGACCCTTGCTTGTTTCTGCTTCTCAAATTCATCTGCTTCGGCTGTCTAACTTTGTGGTATGAACCTCTCTGGTAGGAGACCTGTGTGATTGTGTGGTGCAGTCTTCTTGATCTCCTGTACTTGATACTCTTGGGAAGCCGTTGATGCTGTTTATACTGGCTCTCTGGATGTAACTGGGTTTTGATTATTGTTGGGTCATTCTCTGCTGGTTCCTTCCTTCCAGCTGGCTTCCTGAGGGTCACCCCAACCACCATGACTTGTATGCTGTTGTGTAGCTGCTGCCAGAACAAAACCACTCAGCTCAGGAAACAAACCCACCCCTGCAAAATACCTCCCACCCACAATACCACTATCAAGAGCAAATGAACCAGTATTAATAGGGGTATAAAGAGATTAAGGCTATTATAAGAAAGGAGAGGCGACTATGGAATGACTAACTGAAACAAAATGATTTTGAGAGGGAGGAGGGAGGAGTACTAATAGGAGTAGGGAATCGGAGAAATGTGAAGAGAGAAAGTAAAATTTACATTGTAAATAAAAAAGAGAATGAAGAAGGAGGAATGGAGTATGAGAAGGGAAGTGTACAGTATTAGGTTTAAACAGAAAATAAAAAAAATGAGGTAGATATATAAAAAGGAAAAATACTAAATAAATAATAAAAAAAGGAAATAAATTGGAGATAAAGCTCCACCACAGCCACTATCAACAACAAATGAGCTAAGATTAATATAGTTGGTATGGGAATAAGAGGGGAAAAAAGAAAGAAAAGCTCAAGAAATGCCTAGAGGAAAGGGAAGTGATTTTGAGATGATAGAGGGAGAGGGTATACTAACAGTTAGGAAGGAAAATCAGGCTAAGACAGGGAAATATTAAAATATGAGATGAAAAAAAGGGTAGGATGAAGGCAGAATGGAGCAGGACATGGGAATGGTAAAATTTGTGATATGAAATGCAAAAATAATGAAGATTTAGAGATAAAATTGAAAGAATGAAACAACTACCCTGTCCACAACCAATGAGCAAAGATTGCTAAAAGTGGAGACAGAACACCAGTATTTCAAGATCAGGAAAAAAAAAAGTGAGATGACCATTGATGAGAAAATTGGTTTTGAGAGGCTGCATGGGGGAGAAATAGGAAGAGTGTGGAACGGAAACAAGTTGTAGCAAGAGAGAAACCAAAATTTAAAATGAAAGCTGTAAGAGGAAAGAAGGTAAAATGGGGTAAGACAAGGGAGGAGGAAAATATGAGAACTGAAATACACTATAATATAAAATCTATTGATTTAGTATTCACAAACTTGAAGGACAAGAAATGAATGTTAAAAAACTATGCAAGAAAGAAAATATCACAAATCATGGAGCATCTGTATACTTTTCAGTCTCTAGTGCTATAGGCTGGGGAGCTCAGCTTAGGGTTTAGAACCCACACTTTTCAGGGGGTATCCCCCCAGCTACTGAGATATCCCTCCAGCATTTCAGCTGCCTCCTGTGGGGGCCTAGCCAGCCCTCTTCCATCTCCCCCGTAGTCCCTACTAGTCACGTTGTGTTGAAGCTATGTCTTCTGTCTGTCTTTGGTTACAAGACTTCTCTCTCCAGCTATTATTCAATTGTTCATTTAGGATGGTTTCTCCACAATTTAGTTGTAATTACATATTGGTCCTTGGAGGAAGTTAGTGTAACTTCCACTCACTCCTCTGCCATCTTGGATCAAGTAAAAAGACTGAATAATCATTTTGTAATTAAAGCTTCAAAGGTTAGTTAAAATTTAAAAATTAATTTGATTTTATACTGTAACAGGATAGGTATAGATAACTCAATAGTTATTAGCAGACGACTATCATTAAATGGCCTACAGAAAGATTTCTTTATTTTTATTATTATTAGCAAAAAATACTATGCTGTACATGTAACAGCATCAATCTTTTCTATGCATATTGCCAGGAATAGTCATTCTGGTATAATCAGGAGAAAGATATTCAGTTATATTTAAAAATTTGGACTTCTGGTCAAGATGGAGGTGTAGGTAAATACGCTTTGTCTCCTAGCACAACCAAAAGAAGGACAAAAGCAAACTTAAAAACAAAAAACAGCCAGAACCACCAGAAAACTGAACTGTATGGAAGTCCAACAACCAAGGAGTTAAAGAAGAAACATGCATTCAGACTGGCAGGAGGGGAGGAGACGGGCAGCCCGGGTGGAGAGGACACGCAGCAAGGTGGTGGCTGGCAGACTAGGGCAGGTAAGGCAGTGGGAGGCAGACCAGGTGGTCCCACATTTGCTTGCGGATAAAACAGGAGAAACAACTGGGGAGTGAGAAAGACCGTGAAACCCATGTTTCTGGCACGGGAAAAGAAAGCATCAAAACCTCTATTGGTAAAAACCTGTGGAGTTTGCGGCAGCGGTAGAGATTGCCAGTCTCACAGGAGGGTTTGTTCAAGAGACCCACAGGGTCAAAGAATGTACAAAAATCCGCCCAAGTGGGAATTAGCACCAGAAGTTCCCAATTTGCTTCTGGGTAGTAGGGCAAGTGGTCAAGAGCCAGTCAAGAGTCAAGTGAGTGACATTGTTCCCTCTCAGACCCCTCCCCCACACAGTGCCACAGGGTAGTGACGTGGGTTGCCCCACCCTGGTGAGTACCTAAGGCTTCCTCCATCACAACCTAATAGGCGTACTGAGAAATTAAAAATATGACACAAAGAAAAGAAGAGATCAAATCCCCAAAAATAGAACTAAGGCGATGAAGAGATAGCCAACCTAACAGATGCAGAGTTCAAAACACTGGTAATCAGGATGCTCACAGGAATGGTTGAGTATGGTTGCAAAATGGAGGCAAAAGTGAAGGCTATGTAAAGTGAAATGAAGAGAAATATACAGGGAATCAATAATGAAGGGAAGGAAACCGGGACTCAGATCGACGATTTGGAGCAGAAGGAAGAAATAAACATTGAACCATAACAGAATGAAGAAAGAAGAGTTCAAAAAAATGAGGAGAGCCTGAGGAACCTCTGGGACAACTTTAAACAATCCAACATCCGGATCATAGGGGTGCCAGAGGAGAAGAGGAAGAGCAGGAAATTGAAAACTTTTTGGAGCAAATAAAGAGAAGAACTTCCCCAATCTAGCAAAGGAAATAGACATATAAGTCCAGCAAGTACAGGGAATCCCAAACAAGTTGGACACAAAGAGGAACACACCAAGATACATCATAAGTAAACTGCCAAAGATTAAAGAAAAGAAGACAATCTTAAAAGCAGCAAGAGAAAAGCAGAGTTACCTACAAACGAGTTCCCATAAGACTATCAGTTGATTCCTCAAAAGATACTTTATAAGCAAGAAGGGGCAGGGAAGAAGTATTAAAAGTCATGAAGGAAAAGGACCTACATCCAAGATTACTCTATCTGGGAAAGTTATCATTTAGAATGGAAGGGCAGATAAAGTGCTTCCCAGATAAAGCAAAGTTAAAGCAGTTCATCATCACCAAGCTCTTATTAAATGAAATTTTAAAGGGATTAATCTAAGAAAAAGAAGATAATAAAAAAATATGAACAGTAAAATGACAACAAACCCACAACTATCAACAACTGAACCTAAAAAAACAAAAACAAAAACAAACTAAGCAAACAGCTAGAATAGGAACAGAATCACAGAAATGGAGATCACATGGAAGGTTATCAGCAGGGAGAGGGAGGGTGGAGAATGGGGTAAAAGGTACAGAGAATAAGAAGCATAAATGGTAGGTACGACATAGACAGGCTGAGGTTAAGAATAGTATAGGAAAGGGAGAAGCGAAGGAACTTATATGTATGACCCATGGAGATGAACTAAGGGGCGGGTGCTGTTGGGAGGGAGGATGCAAGGCAGAGGGGAATAAAGGGGAGAAAAAAAATTCCGCAACTGCCATAGCATAATCAATAAATTATATTAAAAATACTATGCTGAATCTCCTTATACAATAACAGGAATTATATGGATATATCTACAGATGTTAAATACATTACGGTTGTATAGGTGCTCTAAATTTACTGGTAGCCAAATGGAACCAGTTAATGGAAAAGAAAAATGTCAAAACCTGTATTATCTGTGAGAAGGTTACACACACACACACACACACACACTCCCAAAGTTTTACACCCAGGAAAGTTTAAAAACTGTAATGTACACTCATTCATTTATGGAGACGATATTAACAAATCTTTGTTTCTTCAGTTCACATTAGTCGTGGTGAACTTGAGCCATTCAGCCACATACTCTGTCCCGAGGATGGACAAGCATTATAATAAATTTGTGGAGATGGAATTGAGTATATATATAAGTGACCTCTAGAAAGAATCATTAAAACAGTAATCTTCTAGCTAATGGTCAAGTCAAATAACAAGAATCAAAAGTTTCAATTTCTGCATAGGATGGAAAAGCAATATGCTTTTTGTCCCTTGGCATTTCTTTTCTTTTATTTCCCTACTGTCAAATGAGAAACCGATGATATCCAACAGGTCCTTAAATTATGAACATGCATTAATCTGTATTATCTGCCTTGAAAATGAGAATGAAAAAGAGTAAAATATAATTAAATTATAGCAGAAAACGAGTCAAAAGAAAAGACTGAAAAGCATAATGCAAACATTTACACTGGAGATATGACAATATAAAATACTTTCCATTAAGTATTATATTACAAAGTGAAACACAGTAAGCATGTTAAATAAGCTTCTTATTAAAAAATTGGTAGTAAAAATTTCAGTCATGCAATGTAAGTCAGGGCTATCAAGATATGAGTAATAGACTTGCTGATCACCGTGCTATTGAAATGAACAGAAGTTATGATATTTTTGAAATGGGCTAAGGTAATATTCGGCTTTGGTGGTTTAACAAAATTTACTTTAAAGGTTGAGAATACATGGCCAGCATCAAATATAAAACGTGGCCTATCCTGTGGCAAAAAAACCGTGACTTGACAACATTTCTATATTAATAAGAATGCATTCAATACATTTTCATTGTAGTTCCTGTTAACTTCATTTGTTGAACAGTATTAGTTAAGATCTTGAGTTCTATGGTAAAGTATATACAGGGGTGGGCAAAAGTAGGTTAGTAGTAATAATAAATAATACAATAAATAATAAATAAATGATAATATAAGAATAAACTCTGATTCACATACTCACATCTGTAAACCTATTTTTCCTCACCCCTATATTCACAGAAGAGATTAAATTCAGCACCATGATATTTTCCCCGGCCAATCCTATCTGGACTTTATAAATCAATATATCTATAAAGGCATTAGTTAAAAAAATTATGAGAGAACATTAGACAAATGAAACATTGTAGAATATTAGCTAAAATTGAAAAAGTATGAATAAATTTATTTTTATTTTGTTCAGATTAGTGTTAACAGTGGTCTCTTTTCATTGTTGCTCAGCTGCGAATAAAGAATTAAAATTGCCTTCATATGGTATTTGTCTTTCACTGATTGGTTTATTTCACCTAGCATAATAGTCTCTAGTTCCATCCATGCTGTTGAAAAAGGTAGGAATTCCTTCCTTCTTTTTTTAAAGGTTGAGTAGATTATTTAATTAAAATTTTTTAATTGTTCTATTACAATTGTCCTAATTTTTCCCATGTTGCTCTTCACTGCCCCACCCACCACACCTCCCTCAGCCAGTCCCCACCCTGTTGTCCATTACCATCAGTCATTTACACATGTTCCTTGACTTGACCCTTCCCATTCTTTCCTCCATTATCCCTCTCCCTGCCTCCCTTCTGGTCACTGTCTGTTTGTTCCTCATTTCCATGACTGTGATTCAATTTTGTTGGTTTGTTTCTTTTGTTGATTAGGTTCCACTTATAGGTGAGATCATATGGTATTTGTATTTCGCCTCCTGGCTTACTTCACTTAGCATAATGCTCTCCAGTTCCACCCATACTGTTGTGAAGGGTAGGAGTTCCTTCTTTCTTTCTGCTGCATAGTATTCCATTGCGTAAATGTACCACAGTTTTTCAATCCACACATCTAATGATGGGGACTTGGGCTGTTCCCAATACTTAGCTATTGTGAATAGCACTGGTATGAGCATAGGGGTGCATAAGTTCTTTTGAATTGGTGTTTCAGAAAGACAAATACCATATGACTTGACTTATAATAAGCATCTAATGAACACAATAAACTAATGAGAAAAACAGAACCAGAGACATGGAAACACGGAACAGGCTGATAGCTGTAGGAGGGGAGGAGAGAAGGGGGAAATCGTGGAAGGAAGGGAAAGGGACTAGTCAAAGAATATGTATGAATAACTCATGAACACGGAAAACGGAAGGGGGATTGATGGTGGGAGTGGTGGGCTGTTTGGAAGAGGTAAAGGGGAAAAATTGGGACAACTGTAATAGAATAAACAATTAAAAATGCAAAATAAATTAAAAAATGCTTTCAAAACCTCATGCAATTTGGGAAAATAAAAAAAATATCAAGAACCATATGATTTCACTCATCTGTGGGATATAAAATTGAAAACCACAAATAAACAAACAAAATAACCTCAAAGACACAGACAATAAAATGGTGGTTACCAGAGGGAAGGGCATAGGGGGACATAGAAAAGGATAAAGGGGACCAAATATATAATGTTGGAAGGAGGTTTGACTTAGGGTGGTAAATACACAATGCAATATACAGATGATATATTATAAAATTGTACACTTGAAACCCATATAATTTTATTAAGCAATGTTACCCCAATAAATTTAATAAATATTTTTAAAAAGAAATGATAAAATGCAAGAAATGATAAATTCATTTTAGCCATCTTTGTGGAACTATAGGACAAAACTATAATGGACAAACCAAAAAATTGTTTTTCTCACAATCCTTCTGTATGCTAGTTTTTATTTCATGAGTGTTGCAGTAGTTACTTTTTAACAACCTGCTTCAAAGTAACGCTGTAAATGTTCTCATTTTTATATCAGTAATGACAAGTTAAGGGCCATAAAAAGGTACAATGTGCCATGAAATAATTTTTAAAAAATAGAACATAAAGGAGAATAAACTTTACTTTCCAGGGTTTTTTTTTTTTTTATATTGATAATTGGTGGCCTTAGATTTTTATCATAGTAACTAACAAAATACCTACTGACATTTAGGGTCAGAAAATATATTCCCATTGTTCAAAGTCAATGTATCTATATCTTAACTGTGTGTTAAGTTGCCTGATGTGTTCTCGCTAATAAGGCATGACTAAATGTTCCATATTTGTTTTAATTTTATGAATTATTACAGCGTTTTGCAATAACATAATGGTGGCTCAAGAGTGGCCCTGACTGTGCCTGCCTAGATTAAGATAAAAAGAATTCACACTACCAGATGGCTCAGAATCTACAAACTTGAGTAATAAAACTCTCACAGAAATGTAGAAGAACGATATGTTTCTCTAGTAGGTTACAAGATGACAAAAGCTTTTGCATATCCATATAAGAAGAGTTTAGGGTGCTTAGGAGTTGTAAAGGGATTGCTGATTTGGGGGAACAAGAGGAGAAAATTCCACTCATTTTACTAAAGACATGAGAATGCTAAAAAATATTTTAAACAAAATGTTAACTAGTTCTCATGTGTTAAGAAATGTTAAAGAGTTTCCACTGACAAAGTCTATTAATGCTGTATATCTAGGTACTCAGGTCTGAAATAATCAGCACTAGACATTCTTAGGTCTCTCACTCCAAGACAATGACTAGTGTAATGATTATATGCTGTGACAACATATTGAAATCATGAAATTACATTATTGTTAATGGATCAATTTTAAATCAACAGAGGGGGAAATATCAGGGATTAATTAATTATACAAGTAGACACATTACCTCTCAAATCTCTTTTCTGGAAGACTGTTATATGGATTACACTTTATTGATGAGCCAAACAACATCTACACAATGAATGCTACTACAAAATATACATTTACTCCAATCTTACCAGGTGGGCCTATAGGTCCAGGAATCCCTGGTGGACCTGGTGGTCCCTGAATACCTATTCCTGGTAGGCCAGGAGGTCCCATTGGGCCAGGTTGTCCATTTGCTCCAACGTCACCTTTAAGAAATAAATATAGATTTATTTTGCATATAGATGTCCAATTGATTTAGCACTCTTTGTTGAAAATACTTATTCTTATGTTGAAACAGCCTTTGCAACTTTGTCAAAACTCAAAAGGTGGAGTTCTATTGTTGGATTTGATTTGCTAATATTTCCTTGAGGATTTTCACATCTGTGTTCAAGAGAGACAGTGGTCTATAGTTTTATTTTTTCCTTATAATTTCTTGGTCTCATTTTGATATTAGGGTAATCCTGGTCTCATACAACAATTGGTAAGCAATCCATTCCCTTCTATTTTGGGAAATAAATAGTGTGGAACTGGTGCTATTGCTTCTTTAAATGTTTGTTAGAATTTATCAGGAATGCCAACTGAACCTGTAGTTTTATTTATTCAGAGCATTTTGTTTTATTATTTTATTTTTTATTGTATTTTTGCCCATTACCATTTATCCCCCTTACGCCCTCTCCCTCCTACAATCTCACCCTGTTATCCATCCATGAGTCCTTTTTCCTTTTTGCTTGATCCCTTCACCCATTAACCCGCCCCCATAGCTGTCATCCTGCTCTCTATCTATGAGTCCGTCTCTATTTTGCTTGTTAGTTCAGTTTCTTCATTAGATTCCACATATGAGTGAAATCATAGGGTATTTGTCTTTCTCTGACTGGTTTATTTCACTTAGCATAATGTTCTCCAGGTCCATCCATGCTGTTTCAAAGGGTAAAGTTTTCTTCTTTTTTATGGCCACATGTATTTCACTATTGGGAGAATTTTAATTACAATCTCAATTACTTTAATAAAAATCTGAATTATGTATTTCTTCTTCAGTGAGCTTCAGTAGTTTTTGTCATTCAAGAAATTTCACCTACTTCATCTAAGTGGTCAAATTTATGGGCATACAGTTGTTTGTCATGCTCCCTTGTTACTCCTTTAATGTGTGTAGGGTCTGTAATGATGCTCCCTCTTTCATTCCTAATATTGGTAACGTTTCCCATCTTTTTCTTCTTGTTGGCCTTACTAGAGGTGCATCCATTCTACTGACCTTTTCAGAGAACCTCATTTGGTCTCATAGAGTTTTTCTATTGTTTTTCAGTTTTCAATTGCATTTATATCTGCTCTTATAGTTATTTTAGTTGGTTTTTCTCATCTAATTTCTTAACGGAAAAAGATAATTTATTTGAGATTGTTCTTTTTTCTAATAAAAGTTTTTTCATATATGAATTTTCCTCTAACCACTTTTTTATTTGCATTCTACAAATTTTGACTTTTGTTTTCACTTACATTAAATTCAAAATACTTTCTATTTTATATGCCAATAATAAGCAATCAGAAAGGGAAATTCAGAAAACAACTGAATTCATGATTGCTTCAAAAAGAATGCCTGTAAAATACCTAGAAATAAATTTAACGAAGGTGGTAAAAGACCTGTATTTGGAAAATTATAAAACATTGAAGGCAGAAATTGAAGAAGATACGTATTACTGAAAGCACATACTGTGTTCATGGATAGCAAGAATTAACATCACGATAATGTCCATGAAACCCAAAATAATCTATAGATTCAATGCGATTCTTATAAAAATTCCAATGACGTATTTCACAGAACTCGAACAAATATTTCAAAAAATTATGTGGAATCATAAATGGCTTTGCATTTAGCAACAGCAATCCTGAGAAAGAACAAAGCTGGAGGAATCATGCTACCTAATTCAAAATATATTCTAAGGCCACATTAATCAAAACAGCATGATACTGGCATAAAAACAGACAGATCAATTGAACAGAATAGAGTCCAGAAATAAATCCACACCTTTATAGTCAATTAATATTTGATAGAGGAAGTACGCACATTAGATGGGCTAAAAATACTTTACTCAATAATTGGTGTTGGGTAAATAGGACAGATACATGAAGAAAAAAGAAACTAGACTACCTTCTCATACCATACACAAGAATAAATTCAAAATGGATTAAAGACTTAAATGTTAGACCCCGAACTATAAAAAACCTTGAAGAAAACAGGCAGTAAAGTCTTGGACATTGCCCATAGCAATATTTTAGCTGATATGTCTCCCCAGGAATGGGAAACAAAAGAAAAAAAATAAACAAATGGAACTACATCAAACTAAAAGTTTTTTGCACAGCAATGGAAACCATCAACAAAATAAAAAGACAACCCATGGAACAGGAGAACATATTCAACAATACATCTGATAAGGGGTTAATATCCAAAATTTATAAAGAACTTATAAAACTCAATACTGCAAAATCAAATAATCCAATTAAAAAATGGGCAAAGAACCTGAACAGATACTTCTCCAAAGAGGACATACAGATGGCCGACAGACATATGAAAAGATGTTCAATGTCACTAATCATCAGAGAAATGAAAGTGAAAACCACAACAAGATATGATCTCACACCTGTCAGAACGACTATCCTCAATAAATCAACAAACAAGTGCTCGTGAGGATGTGGAGGAAAGGGAACACTTTTGCATTGTTCATGAGATATGGGGCAATATGAAGATAACACAAAAAATTAAAACTGGATCTGCCTTTTGACCCAGTGATCCCACTTCTGGAAATATATCTGAAGAAACCCAAAACACTAATTTGGAAGAACATAAGCACCCTGATAGATTTTCACTGCCCCGTTTTTAACAATTGCCAAAATATGGAAGGAGCCCAAGTGTCCATTAATAGACGAGTGGATAAAACAACTATGGGACATTTACACAATGGAATACTACTCTGCCATAAAAAAAGAAAATTTAACATCCATTGCAACACAATGGATGGACCTGGAGAACATTATGCTAAATGAAATAACCCAGTTAGACAAAGACGAATACCATATGACTTCACTCATATGTGGAATCTAATGAACAACCTGAACTAACAAGCAAAACAGAGACGGACTCATAGATAGAGAGCAGGATGACAGCTATGCGGATGTTAGAAGGTGGAGGGATCTAGTAAAAAGGAAAGAAAAAGACTCATTGACGTGGTTAATAGTGTGGTGATTGCAGAGGGTAATGGGGCTTAAGGTGGATAAATGGTAATGGAAAAATACAATAAAAAAACAAAAAATACTTTCTAGTTATCCCTTTTGATTAATGGATTATTTAGAAATATTTTGGTTATTTTTCTAAATATGTCAGGGTTTGTTCAGATAGCTTTCTATTACTGATTTCTTGTTAAATGTGTCAATGGTAAGAGAATCTACTGTAGGATTTCAGTATTTTTAATTTGCCAAAGTTTGTTTAATTGGCCCAATTTTGGTCTATCATGGTTAATGTTATGTGTGCACTCAGAAAGAATATGTTCTATAATCTTGTTGTATAGAATGTTCCATAATGTAAAAGTTGAATAGATATGCTGAAGAAATACTCCTGACGTTTCCCTGCCAAAATGTTGTAGATCTTATCTTTGTATCCTTCTACATGAAGGCTATGCCTAGTATTGCCCATGATAGTTGAATAATAATGAAAAGTCTATTTGGGTTAAAGATCACCTGATATTGGGCTTTACAATACCCAACTTTTCTACCTGGTATTATATATACTTTAATTAAAAAGTATTGCCAAAATTTTATAATTTTATGTGCCACAAAAATCTATCTTTCCTGATTTCCCCCATTTTCTCATAATTTTTATAAATTTACTTTCCCCCACATTATTCACTGTATTTTATTTCCCTTACTATGTATCCCCCTTATACTCTCTTCCAACTACACCCATCTGATCCCCCTGCAATGATCACTCTGTTGTCTATATCCACGAGTCCTTTTTCATTTTTGTTCAATCTCTCCACTCCCCAGCCACACCCTCTCAGATCTGTCAGCCTGCTCTCTGTAAGTCTGTCTCTGTTTTGCTTGTTAGTTGAGTTTTATTTACTACTTTGATTCCTTTTTAAATATTGTGCATTGGTGATTTATTTAGTTGAGATCACTTAATTATGAACTTTTAACTAATCTATTCTTTCTTGCCCTGGCTGGTGTGGCTCAGTGGATTGAGCACCGGCCTGCTAACCAAAGGGTAACTGGTACAATTACCAGTCACAGCACATGCCTGGGTTGCAGGCCTGATCCTGGGAGAGGGCGCATGACAGGCAACCACACACTGATGTTTCTCTCCCGCTCTTTCTCCCTCCTTCCCCTTCTGTCTAAAAGTAAATAAATAATATCTTTTAAAAAAAAAGAATCTATTCTTTCCTCATTGGCCAAAGATGACATTTATGTTAAATATCAAGTTTCTGTATATACAGGAGTATGTTTCTGAATTATACTGATCTACTTGTCTGCTCCAGTACTGATTCACAAAGTTACAATTACAATGATTTTGTAATACGTATATTTTCTCAATTCAAATGCATTGATTTATTCAGTACTTAACATTTTTTATTGTTGTTCAAATACAGTGGTCTCCAATTTCTCACCACCACCACAATCCTGAGACCCTCTCACCCTCAACTGTACCTCCCTTTGGCTTTGTCCATGGGTCCTTTACATGTGTTCCCTGAGGATCTTTCCCCTTCTTTCCCCCGTTATCCCCTTCCCCCCTCCCATCTGGTCCCTGTCAGTTTGGTCTTTCTGTCCATGTTTCTACTTTGATTTTGCTTGCTTGTTTGTTTTCTTGATTAGGTTCCACTTATAGGTGAGATCATATGGTATTTGTATTTCACCTCCTGGCTTATTTCACTTAGCATAATGCTCTGCAGTTCCATCCATGTTGTCATGCAGGGTAGGAGCTCCTTCGTTCTGCTGCATGGTATTCCACTGTGTAACTGCACCACTGTTTTTTGATCCACTCATTTACTGATGGGCACCTAGGTTGCTTCCAGCACTTGACTATTGTAAATTGTGCTGCTATGAACATTGGGGTGTACAGGTTCTTTTAAATTGGTTATTCGGGATTCTTAGTGTATAATCCAAGGAATGGAATTTCTGGGTCAAAAGGCAGTTCTATTTTTCAGTTTTGTGAGGAACTTACATACTGTTTTCAACAGTAGCAGCACCAGTCTGCATTCCCATCAACAATGTATTGGAGTTGCCTTTTCTCCAAAACCTTGCCAGCACTTGTTTGTTGATTTGGTTATGATGACCATTCTGACCGGTGGGAAGTGGTATCTCACTGTGGTTTGAATTTGCATCTCTCTGATGGCTGGTGATGCTGAGCATCCTTTCATATGTCTCTGGGTCCTCCGTATGTCCTCCTTGGGGAAGTGCCTGCTCAGGTCTTTTGCCCATTTTCTAAATTGGATTGTTTTTCTTCCTGGAGTGGAGTCGCGTGACTTCTTTATATATTTTTGAGATCAAATCCTTGTCCGACGTATTGCTGGCAA
>PVJD01010867.1:0-50542 GCA_004026545.1 Mormoops blainvillei
GCTGGAGAGTTAGTCAAGGAGTGGCCTTGTGAGAGTCCTGCTTCTCAGAAGATGCTGCTGGTGGGTGTTTCTTCCTAGCCTGGAATGGCATTTAACCTCACAAATTGTCTGGGAACAAGTGTGAGGGTGTGAAGACCCCAGGGGGCAGCCACACTGGCGCCTCCCGCAGCACCAGAGCCGAGGGGGGCTGGCTCAGTCGTCCCCACACCCCGCCCTCCACAGGGTTTGGAACAACATAACAGAGCATGTGGGCTTTTCTTTGGAAAGTTGTCACTTAGGTAGCAATCTGTGTGTTCTACTATTATAATATAGAGTTTGATGTCTTGTTAGAACAGAGAGATTTCAAAATTAGAATCAACATTTGAGAGGCAATAAAATCTCTTCCATATGCTACTTAGTTTGGGTTGCACCAAAAGAGGCAGAGCTGAGCCCCCGAATATTGTGTTTTCCATCCCTCCCCACACCCCATGGAGAGCTGTTCTCAGACAGGTCGCCTCCACGTGGCCTAATTTCTGCTTTCGCTGCTCCTGCCTGCTTCCACCCCCACGGCCTCACCCCCGGCCTCTTCGTCTTTGCTCAGTGGCCACCTGACCCCTGAGTCACCTGCTGGGCCAGCCCCTTCTTCCCCACTCCCTCTTCCCCTCTGAGCAGACCCCGACCTGGTGGGACGATGTGGACCTGGGTGTCTTCTGACCGGGCGACAACTTCACTTGCCCCACACATAAAAACAGATGATACCAACCCCTCTTTCAAGGCTTCCCTGGAGACCTTAAACCAGAAGAGCAAAGACCCCCAGGGCAAGATAGGCACTGGTCTACGGACCCCTCTTGCCCAGAGGATTCTGTTTCCTGACCTGCTAGCTGATTTTTAAAAAAATGTTTATTTATTTTTTTGAGAGAGGGGAAGGGAGGGAGACAGAGGGAGAGGAACATTAATGTGAGAGAGACACAGCAATAGGTTGTCTCTCATATAGACCCCGACCAAGGACCAAACCTGCAATGCAGGCATGCACCATGACTGGGAATTGAACCGGTGACCTTTCAGTTTGCGGGACAATGTCCAACCAGGTAAGCCACATCCGTCAGGACAGAAATCTTTGGAACATGTTCATCAGCATATTATAGAGACAGAGGTCTCTGGGCATTTTATGGTGCCCTGTTGTCCAGAAACAAAAATTGAGACCTTGATCTTTTTTTCTTTTCTTTTTTTTAACCTGAATAATCTCCTGGGTCTCACCCAAGTAAATGATGTTTTGCTTGTTCACCAAGGTTGCTATGGTGACAGTAAATTCTCATACAAAGGGGTAGGACAGAATCTTATCAGACAGAACTTACCTTGCCTTCTAGGAAACTGTCCATTTGATCCAGGCGATCTACCTTGGAAAATTATTAACTAGTCTGAACTGTATTCAAATCCCTTCTTAAGCTGTCTGCATTTTTCCAGTTCACCTTTTGTGCTGTCAGAGCGTAGAAACTCCACTGCGCGGGGCTCCAGATCTGAGTTTTGGCCTTGGGCCTCCCCTCCTTTTTCCTTTTTTAAATACCTTGAGACCAAGGGAAACAAAGTGAATTTAATATTAATATAAACTAATTTACATAATTTTTGTGGTATTAATAGACGGAAGTTGAAAATGCATCATTTTTTTGGACATACACGGAAAAATCTGACAACATTCAACTTCGTGCATTCTAAATAATTTTTAGCGAACTTGAAATAGGAAGGAGCTCCCTTCCCCGGGCCCTTCGTCGACGGCACAGGCTAATTTATCAAATCAGGTAGTTGAGACTTAGGAGCCTTGGGAAATTTGAGGTCAGGGAGACGTTAGCGGAAAGGAAGGGGGACGGGAATAGTGCACACATGTGGTTGGAGGCTTCCAGGATGAAGGGAGCCACTGGGTTCCCAGGAGGTTCATGGACCTCTTACAAGTGGCACCAGGGTATAGGCCAGGGGGACTGGCCCTCCTGGCCTCACTCTCCCTCCCCTGTCATCCCTTCTGGAGTCTGTCACGCTCCAGCGTCTGTTCCAGACGAGTCGTATAGGAAGAAAGTATCCTAGCACCGTCTGGACCATGCATCTCTCCTGTGCCCAGGATTAGCTGAGGTTAGCTGTTATACCAAGGAGCGCTGACGGGGTGAACTCTCATTTCTCTCTCACTCAGTGACTCAGAGGTGGGGCGTCCAGGCTGGTGGTCTTGCTCGATGAGGCCATTCCAAGACCCAGGTTCCTTCTCTGGCTGGTCTGCTGTCCTCTGTCTGTGGTCCTCAACTGCATCGTCCCGTAGCCTGGGGGGAAAGAAGTTGGTGGAGAAGAAGGCCACCAACTTCCTTTGTAAGGGATGCAACCACAGAGTTGCTCGTATCTACTCTTGCTCGTCTCCCATCGGCCGGAAGTCAGACGATGCCACATGCAGCCCCTAGGGGTACTAGGAAATCTCATCTGTAGCTGGGCAGCTCTGAAAGGAAGGATAAGAGAGCGGACACTGGGAGATATTCAGCAGGGCTTGCCTTCATTTCAAGGCTAGGAAAATGGGGGGCCAGAGGAGGTAAGGGGTGGAGCTGTAGCCTCACAGCGAGTTGGAAGTTTACTCAGACAGAGCCCCGCTCTCCCGATTTGCAGCCCAGGGGACGTCCCGCCTCACAGTAACATCTGTCCTAATGGGGGGGGGATGGAAGACAGCCGGTGTCTCAACTCCTTGTGGACCAAATATAGGGCATATTCCAGAATCCCAGGGCATCGGCCCGGGGGAGCCCAGGAGGCTTAAGAGGACCGAAGCACTGACATCTACAAAATAAAGAACAAAGACTGGCCTGCCCTAAGGCAGAGGGGATTCTGCCAGCAGACGGTCTTTGGACTCAAACTGCAATTCTTCGCTGAGTCTGCAACTGCTGGCCTGCCCTGCAGATTCTGGGCTTACCAAGCCTCCACTGTTACGACATGCACAGACACACACACACACGCCACATTGGTTCTTCCTCTGGGGAACCCCGACTACTGCAGGACCATGCTGAGCAGTGAGGGTGTAGAGACCTGTGTTAGCAAATGAGATTGGGAGACCTGGGCTTAAACTCCAGCTCTTCCACTTACCGTGGGATTTGGGACAAGCTATCCCAAAACTTTTCTTCCTTCTTTGTAAAATGGAGGTGGTATATTTAGCACAGTGCCTGGCGCTTAGGAAACTCTCAGTACATTAGAAAAGTAATCTTCACCCGCCCCAGGGCGATTATCACTGTAGTACTGGGAGAAAGTGTTAAGATGTCTTTAGGAAATCTTGTCCCCATTCATTCTAAGCACTAAAAACCTTCCCATTTCTTAGAAATCTCAAGGACATGAGATGGTACGGCCTTTTCCAGAAACCCACAATCCCTAGACTAAATTCCTCCAATTGTGTTCCCTGTCCTGCATCCTGTGCTGAAGGCAACCCTTCCTGGCATGTGGGAGGACCAGCCAGCCTTTCCTTCCACACAGGAGTTCCCCTGGCCCGTCTGCCTGGGTCCCGGTGACCCAGTGTCTTCTCCCCTCACTGCCTGGCAGGAAGAAGCAAGTAGCCCGTTGGGATTTCCAGGCAGGACATACTTGCCATCACCTCCTTCACAGGGTCGGAGCCAACTTTTCCTTCATGTTTTAATTGGCATCAATCTGTTTATTATCAGTGCGGTTCTTTGGAGAAAGACTAGAAACATCATTTCTTATCTGAACAGCAAAGAGCACTGAGCCCCTCTTTGCCCTCTGACTGTCTTCAGGACTAACTCAGACTTTGTGGCTCCTTCCAACCCATGGGCACTCAGGGACCCTGGGTTAGTGTCATGCACAGAGGCCTTGGCTGGTACCACGAAAAGGTTCTGCAGGACCAAGGGGTAGCTCCAGGATTTTTACACAGACATGGCTTATGGGCAGGGATTTGGTGGTGGCGGTGGGGAGGGGGTAGAGTTGCTCTGTGGTTGTTTGTATAGCAACCACACTGGTTTTACTTAGATGCCATGTTATAGAACATGGGGGTGACGAATGGACCAGTGGGCCAAATCCGGCCCCCTGTCTGCCTTTGTAAATAAAGCTTTATTGGCACTCAGCCTCTAGCCCATTCATTTACCTATTGTTTATGGCAGCTTTTGTGCTAGGGGTGTGGATTGGAGTAGTTGTGACAGAGACTATATGACCTATTCAAGCCTAAACACACTCACAGTCTGGAGAGTTACAGGGAAAGTTTGCCGACCCCTGACAATGTCAGAGCGAAGTTTTCTAGAGGTGCTTCATTTATAGCAACGTATACACAGAGATGAGAACACATCCTTTGTCCAATAGTAACATCTGTACCTGGGGGTGTCTCGGTGGGTGGGGTACTGAGGCCCCTGGGTGGGGTGAGGAGTACAGGATTTTCCTGAGTTATCAGTTTGCGCATTGACGGGGGTGCCCCCTGCTCAGCCCGAGCCGACCTTCCAGGACGCCAGCCCTCGCGCCCTGGGTTCTGCGTTGTGTTCCGGTTCCAGCCCCTGCCAAGAGGCCCCACCCGCCTCTTTCCTCGGCGTTGTTTCTCCATTTTATCCGGGTCGTGGCACGCATGGGAAATGGCATGGCATTATTTATGAACGGACGAGGCTGCTCGCGGCGGAGGCTGCCCGCGTAGGGCCCGTGCTGTTTCGGGCCCCACCGAGGCCTCGGGTCTGAGGTCTCGGCCACCGCCGTGCTCAGAAACCCCACCACAGCCTGGGAGTCGCCGCTGCCGTCGGGGGTCTGGGTGAGCTTCCGCTTGCGGTTGGATCCGTTCATTCAGGGTGTCAAGGAAAGCCTGCCACGCATTCCTGCTTCTGCTGGAGCATTCTAGACCCCAGGGTGAGTGTTCAGGTGTTTGCTCCTACATTTCATTTAGGCTCAGTTAAAATTCCGGCCTTAGGCCAGAATGGTATCACTACCCCTGTTTTGTAACTGAGGCAACAGAACCTCTGAGAAGGGACAGAAGCCGCTCCAGGTCTCTCAGGTTGAGGGGCCCAGGCTGGTGGAGCCCGAGTGCCGCACCCTCCCAGTGGTGTGCCGCTAAGTGCCAACATCCAGCCCTCCCTGGGGAGTGGGGACTTGAGGTATGCTCGCGCCCAGGATCACCCAGGCCCTGGCGGAAAGCTCCACACCATCGGAGCTCCGCGCGGAGGCCAGCAGGGGCTCCGCGGCCTCTGAGCTTAGGCAGAAGGGCTCAGGTGCCCCCAGGGCGGCTGCGCGGCCTGGTGGGAGGAGGAACGGCCCTGCGGGCAGGTCTCAGGAAGCAGGGCTGGTGGATCTGGCCCCTGCAGGGCACCTGCTGCGGCCTGAAACCCAGCTCTGCTCCTCAGCCATCCTGCAGAAAGGGAGAGAGATGCTCTTCAGGACCCCAGTCTCTGCACCTTAGGGAGCCAGGCTCCTCGGAGGCCCCTTGGAGACACCTGGCAGTGGGCTGTGTCTGTTCCTCTCTTAGTCAGCTTGTCTGTCTATTCGCTCTCTCTCTCACACACACACGCACATACACACGGCCTTTAAAAATCCCTTTCTCTCTCTCTTTTTTCCCCCCTAAACATCTTTAGCACATTTAAAATACTGAATATACTGCCTGGTCTACTTCTGGATCCGCTTCCTTTCAGGTTTCATGTATTTGGGAAGGAAAGAGGAAAGAAAAGGTGTTTTGGTGAGATGCGGGGCCAGGAGTCAGGGTGGGGGAATATGTGAAGATGCCCAATTGGGCTGAATCCAAGACCTTGAATACGGACTTACTAATAATGTGGAGACAGGATGCACTGAGCTAGGGTGGGGAGGTCGCTTCCAAAGGAGCCTTAGCTGTGAACTTAAAGGAGGGCAGGGGATGGGATAAGCCTAAATGACAAGGAGGTGATCTCTGAGGGTTAGTCTTGTAGTGAAGGCTAGGGAGTGGGTGAGCATTTTTGTTAAAAAGAAAAATCAGCCCCACCTAGTGTGGCTCAGTGGATTGAGTGCCGGCTTGCGAACCAAAGGGTTGCCGGTTTGACTCCCAGTTAGGGCACATACCTGGGTTGCGCGAGTTGGGTCTCCAGTAGGTGGCGCACAAGAGGCAACTACACAGTGATGTTTCCTTCCCTCTCTTTCTCCCTCCCTTCCCCTCTCTCTAAAAATATATAAATAAAATCTTTTAAAAAATCATGAACACCCCCCACCCCCAATAGTTATGTGACATAAAACAGAGTTCAAAGACCAAGGAGAAGCAGGGAGAGAAGTTTCTTTTGGGGCAGAGATAGGGAGTCTCAGCCCTGGGGCCAGTGTTTAGCCTGGGGTCTGAGTCAGAAGGCTCTTTGGTGCTTCCTAAAAATGCAGATGTCTGGACCCTAATGCCAGAAATTCTGATTCAGTGGGTCTGTGGGAGAGCCCGGTTCTGAGTTTTCAGAAGGTCCAGGGTGGCTCTGATGCCATCCAGGGAGGGAGACCCTGACCTGACCTGTTCTTCCGGGCGTCCGGCCTGCTCAGCACCCCATCCTGATGGTGCCTGCCTCCCTGCAGTCAGTGGAGGTCACCCAGTTTTCAGTCACTTTTGACAGTCGTTAGCATTCTGAGTGATCGAGAGAATAAAACTCTGGATAATTATTAACTGGCCTGCTCGCAACTCACAGAGCTGGCCGAGGAGGGCATGGCCCCCAAGCCACCAAAGGGTGCAGCGTCTGTGAACATCCCGGCCAGGTTCCTCACTCCCCACTTCCCCACCGCCCCACAGCATTGCTCTCGTCCAATCCCGTCTCTCCCCTCCCTGTATCTCTCTCATCCAATCCCATCTCTCCCCTCCCTGTATCTCTCTCATCCAATCCCATCTCTCCCCTCCCTGTATCTCTCTCATCCAATCCCATCTCTCCCCTCCCTGTATCTCTCTCATCCAATCCCATCTCTCCTCTCCCTGTATCTCTCTCATCCAATCCCATCTCTCCTCTCCCTGTATCTCTCTGCCTTCTTCCGTCGCTCTTCTTTCCACGTTAACTGTCTATGATATGAATTAGATGCTCATTAGAAATTGTTTGTAGGATTTAGTAAGCAAAAGCGTGTTCATTTATATATTTAATGAGCTTATCATCCCACATCTCAAGTTCTGCTCACGATCAAATTAATCCCAGGGGCCCTGCCTGAATTCCCCTTCAGGCCATTTGGAGACCCGGAGGGGCGATGGTTCCCACTCTGCTTCAGTGAGTAAGGGCCTTGAGGACATGACCCTGGACAGGCAACGCTCTGTCCACAGCCTGCTGCTTGACTCTCAGCAAGCTGGCTTTATTCCTGGGGCCTCAGTTTACCTCCCTGTAAAACACAGGCTTCCTTCAAGGACCCGCAGCCAGCATAGGCCATAGTACGGTGCCGGGTGACCGGAAAAACACAAACGTCTAACAACACGCCTGGCGTTCCCGGGGTAACAATGCCAGCCCAGGGCCCCTGGGAGGCTGGCTCAGAGAACTCGGCGTCATCGCCCCAGAAGAAAACAAGACACAAAGGACAGCTTTGTGCCCGTGCCCGTCCCAGTGGGTTCCAGGACACGCCTCGGGGCGGGAGACAGGCTCACGCGATCAGCTCTCGTCATTGCAAGGTGCCTCCTCATTGACCTGTCTGCTGTCACCGTGGGTGAGCACGTGCACTGGTAGGAATGGGCAAGCCCAGCCTCTCTCCCCTCCCATGCCCAGCAGTGGGGAGCGACATAGAAATGAGGCCGTGCTCAGAGGTGGGCGATGGTGCAGACAAGTAAATGGCTTTGTGAACAGTTCTTAGCAATGTGGCATGGTGTGCCCCCTCCCCCCACACTGTGAATTGTGAGATTGTAAGAAGCTACTTTCCAAGGGAGTCATCGCTTGACCTGCCCCAAAGTGTCTGTTAATAAAATATTTTAGATTACTACCCTGTTTAAAACACATGCTGGAAGATGTAGGGGCCACCCTGGTGAGGACGATGGCCTGCAATGGGAACAGCTACATCTAACCAAGGTGATGAGGGATACAGGATACCAGAGACATGGGAGGAATGAACCAAGATGCTCTGGTGGCACCTGGACTTGAGCAGGAGACACACGCCCTGGAAAGCCCAGAACTACCAGGATGCACCCCCGGCCCCCGGCCCAAGGCCTGCGCCCAGCACGAGCAGGGGGTAGACCAGCAGGACGGGGTGAGCTAAACACGCACAGAAAACATGCACAGACATCTCAGCGGACATTGCTGAGATGCTACCCCGTGCGCCGCGTAGCTAGGTGGGCTGATTCTTCTGCTACTCGACAGGTACTCCTCTTTTCCAAGGGTCACAGTAAGCGTGCCGTACTTGCATGATGGGGAAGTTTTGGTTCTGGTTTTGTTTGTGTTTAGGGGCCTCAGTCTCTTTAGGGGGAGATGAAATGAGGCGGAAGGAGGGTGTGCTGGCCTCGATCCTGGAGAGAACCAGAAAATGAGAACCTTCACATGCAGAGGCAGGAATCGCTCCAGTGTGTTGCCTGCTTATCAGCCTCACACCCCGACCGCCAGTGGCAGTGACTTTCCTCTGTAAGTTTGGTGGGAAACCACCTATTCACTGGAATAGATTCTTAGTCAACTCCAGAAATGCGGGGGCAGGGGGGCAGCTGTGTTGAATTAGCAACAGTGGGCAAGCCCACCCGACGCAATTGCAAGACAACCGCCCATGGGAACTGAAAGGAAGGGGAGTGAATGCTGAGTTTTCCCAGGCTTGAAGTACAGGGGACAAGGACCAGGTGGGTCCCAGGTGGGCTGTTCTCAGCCCCAGGCTGGCGGCTACAGTGGAAGGCTCTCCCCTCCCCTATCTCAGCATCAGAAGACAGACAACTTTGCATGGTAACTTCACCGGCTGATGACCTAAGCATGGCACTTATCAGTCTGTGAAATGGGACCATTGTGGCTGGGTCACACTTTCAGACCCTGATTTGTGTGACATTTCCTCTCCCTCCCCGCCCTCACTCCAGCAGACAGCAGGATCTGAGCCCTGTACCCTCCGGGTGACAATGGCAGGGGAAGGAGAGATGGGCTGAAAGTGTTGTGACTCTTCTTTCCAAAAGTCTAAGCCCTAGAAAAGCAGAGGACTCATGGGTATAAACAAAATGACTTTGGTAGAAACAGGGTGGGGGACAGGGGAAGGATTTCTCTGGGGTCTGGGGTGTGAGGAAGACCAGAATGAAGAAGAGGAACAGAAGGAGAACTAGGAAGGTGGAGAAGAAAAAGGAGGAAGAGGAATGAACGAGAGAGATTTGGGGCTCCTGAGTACAATTTCTTCCTGACAGGGCCACTGGGGAAGCCCGCAAGACCTCAGGCGGAAGTGGCAGCCAGTGTCCGGGCACAGAGGTGGTGTCCGGGCCCTGTGCCCAGCCTTGGCCCGGAAGCCGTGGCCTGCCTTTGGTAAGGGGCAGGGTGGATAGGGTGTGGGAGGCCTCCACCGTGACTCATGTGGAAAGGGAGGGCTCTGCCACCTGCCCTTGTCTGCATCTGGTGGCCCCTGCTCTGTGGTGCAGCCCAGTCAACAGTAGGAGTGGCAAGAGGGAAGGTCTTAGGTAGAATTAACTTAAATGTTTACAATCTGGTGAAATACGGCTAGAATATCTTTCTGTACACATTAAACGATAACTTTCCATTCACCCTCCACCCAGCCCCTGGTGAACTGTGTTCTCTTTGCTGTCTCTGAGGCTGACTACTCCAGGAACTTCATGTAAGTGACATTGTACAGTATTTATCCTTTTGCAACTGTCCTTTTGTATTTCACTCAGCAGAATCTCTTCAAGGTTCGTCCACATTGTAGCATGTGGCAGAGTTTCCTTCTTTCTTAAGGCTGAATAGCATTCCATTAAATGTGTGTATCACATTTTGTTTATCCATTTCACTGGTCGATGGACACGTAGGTTGTTTCTACCTTTGGGCTATTGTGAATCACGCGGCTGTGAACGTGAGTGTACAAATATCTGCTTGAGTTCCTGCTTTTTCAGTTCTTTTAGATCTACTTCTAGAGTAAAATTGCTGAATCCCATGGTAATTCCATGTTCAACTTTTTGAAAAACTGCCAAACTGCTTTCCACAGTGGCCGCATCATTTTCCATCCCTCTCAGCAGTGGGCGAAGGTCCCAGCTTCTCCTCTCGCTTTGTTAGATGCCTCTCATTTCTCTTTCTTGCCTAATTGCTCTGGCTAGCACTTCCAATCCTTATGTTGAATAGAAGTGTCAAAAATGAAAATCCTGGTTCTAGTCTTGATCGTAGGGGAAAAGCTTTCAGTCTGTCACCAGTGAGTATGATGTTAGTGGCAGGTTTTCATACATGACCTTTAGCATGTTCAGGAAGTCTATTCCTGGTCCTAACTTGTTGAGTGCTTTTATCATGAAAGGTGTTGAATTTTGTTAAGTAGTTTTTCCTGAATGAATTCAGGTGATCATGTGGGGTTTTTCTTCATTCTATTCACGCGGTGTTTTACATTGATTGGTTTTCATATGTTGAAACATTCCCAGTCCAAGAATAAGCCCCAAGTGGTCGTAGTGTATAATCCATTTGATGTGCTGCCAAATTTGATTTGCTAATACTTTGTGCAGGCTTTTGTCATCAATAGTCATGAGGAAAATTAGCCTGTAGCTTTCTTTTCTTAGAGGTTTTTTCGGGGAGGGCAGGTCCGGCTTTGGTACCAGGTTAATATTAGCTTTTTAGAATTAGTTACTTCCAATTATTTGAAAAAGTTCGAGAAGAAATGTTAATTATTTTTATATGTTTTGTGGAATATACCAGTAAAGTCATTGGGCCCTGGCTTTTCCCTTGTTGGGAGATTTTTGATTAGTGATTCAACTTGTTTGTTACAGGTCTACTCAAACTTTTTCTTTCCTTATGAGCCACTTGTGAAACGTTTTGTGTTTTGGGGATTTTTTTCCATTTTATCTAGGCTATTGAATTTGTTGGTGTATAATTGTTAATAGTATTCTCTGTGTGAGCTTAACCTACTTTGAGCTCAATCAGCTTCTTGGATTTGTTGACTCATGTCTTGCATCAAATTTGAGGAGTTTTTAGCCATTATTTCTTCAAATAATTTTTATGCCCTGTTCTCACTCTCTTCTCCTTCTGGGATTCGCATAATGTTTATGTTTGTCTGCTTGGTGGTATCCCATGGGTTCTTTAAGCTGTTTACTTTTCTTAATTGCTTTTTCTTTCTGCTCATCAAACAAGAAAAATTCACCCTGATCAGTGTGGCTCAGTTGCTTGGGTGTCATCCCACAAAACAAAAGTTCGCCAGTTCAATTCCCGGTCGTGGCACATGCCTTGGGTTGCAGGTTCAGCATGCGGTTGGCACATGTGCAAGAGGCAGCCGATCGATGTTTCTCTCCCCATCCTTCGCCCTCCCTTCCCCTCTCTCTAAAAATACATAAATAAAATCTTTTTTTTAAAAAGCAACATAAATTCACTGATCTTTTCTTCTGCCTAGTAAAACCTGCTGTTGTAACCTCTAGTACCATTTTTATTTCAGTTACTGTACTTTTCAGCTCCAGAATTTCCATTCGGCTCTTTTTATAGTTTTGATATCGTTGTTGATATTCTTGTTTTGCTCATACATTGATTTCCTTTAGGGTTTTTTTCCCCCTTGCTTTCCTTTAGTTATTTAGTATATTTAAGACAGTTTGCTTTAATGTCTTGGCCAGTGATTCCAAAGCCTGAGCCCCTTCAAGGATGGCTTCTGTCAATTACTTTTTTTGATTAATGGAACATGTTTTCTTATTTGTCTATATGCCTTATGATTTCCTTTTATTTGTGAAAACAGACATTGTATGTGATAACTCCGAGTACCGGAATCTTCCTCTTTTCCAGGGATGTCTATTTCTGTGTTAATTGTTGAAGCCCATAGTAACCCATTTGTTTTGAGGCTTTTCCAAACGGGTTTTGCAAGATTATTCCTGGTCACGTGTATCACCATCGCCTCTCTTCCTTTACATCACGTTCAGTTAAAGCTTCGATGGCGATTTCATTGAATGCTAAGAGCTCTTGTGATATTTGCAGACGGATTCTGTACCAGAACTCCTTCAGGAATCACCGGGCTTGCTTCGAGCCCAGGGGTCCGCACAAGGCGAAAGCTTACAGTCTTTCCAGGGATGTTCTGAGCATGTGTCTTGCCTGAGCATGTATGTGGCCTGCCCAACTTCCTTGTATACACAGGTCTTTCCAATGTCCTAATATTCCAAAGAGTTTCACCTGGCTTCTCCTCTGGCCCGTAAATGTTCTCTTTACTGTATGTCCTCAATGCTAATCTTTTGCTCTGGCATCTGCGAGTCTGCACTCACCTTGAAGCTTTTATGAGCCAGTGCTCACTGCTTTTCCCACCTGTGTTCTGAGTTATTTGAGACAGAGGAGTGAGTCATTCCTTCAGGTTCCCCCAGAAAATTCAGAACAGACATGAGCAATGATTTGCAAGTAACATCTGCTTTTCTTCCAGTTTGAAGGCAGGACCTGGAAACAGGGATGCCGCTGTTTCCAAAGCAGGACTGCAGCCACCCCGGGGGCGCAGGGGGGCGCGTGGGGATGGGGTCAGGGCGGGCAAGAGCTCAGAGAACTTTCCCATTTTGAAGATTGTTTTTTGGTGGGTTGTTTGTTTGGAAATTTATTCAATGGCAGTACACCTTTGACTCTTTTTCCAGAACTTCGGCAAAAAGGATTCAGACATTTTCTGGTAGATTTATGGAAGGCACGCCTGTCCTTTTCCTGGGGAACTTTACCTGAAACCATTGTAAATTCTCCACAGCCAATTTATCAATCTGGTCGAAGCTTCTCCTTTGTTATTGTTATTCCTGTTATTTATTTTTACCCATTTGTTTGTGTGTGCGCACGTGTGCACGCATGCTTCATAGAGGACAGCAGGAGAGTGACTAATGCTTTTCCTTCCCTGAAGAGGCAAAGGAGTGCCCACCTCATTGCCCCCCCACCCCAACTAGTTTGCCCCTTTCCTCTCAGTCTAAGAATCTCAGAGACCTGGACTCATTCCTTTTAAGGACTCAAAATTTGGCGAATCCCTTCCAAACCCCTTCGTCACCTCCTGTGGAGCGGGTATTCCCATTCCACTTCAGTTCCCTCTTGCTGGTTTGGGAGCTAAAGTGGTCACTTCTCAAGGCTGACCAGCAATTAGTAGTCAAGCTGGAGAGAGAACAAAGCTTGCTTGGGGACTTCCTGTGCCGCGGGAGTCCAAGTCAACTCAACTCCCAGCACAGCTGGGGATGGTGCGTGCCTAGGGTTCCCCTCTTCAGCAGGAATTTTCAGGGTGCTGCAGTGAAGACACAACGAACACACAGGCTCAGAGGAAATGTTGGCCAGGCAGGCTCCACCCTTCTAGTCACCCCTGACTTCAGTGTCCCATCTGCTGCTGAGTAAGCAGCTTGGGAGTTTTAGAAAGCGAATTTTAGATTGAGGAGCCAGTGAAAGAAAATGAGTTTAAAAAAGGGCAAAAGAAGAAGACTCTTGTCCTGGCTGGGTGGCTTGGAGTGTCGTCCCCTGTGCCAAAAGGTTATGGGTTCGGTCTCTGTTCTGGGCAGGGGACAACTGATTAATGTTTCTTTCTCACATCCATGTTTCTCTCTCTCTCTTGCTCCCTTCCTGTCTCTCTAAAATCAATAAATATGTCCTTGGGTGAGGATGAAAGAAAAAGAAGACACTTTCTAACAACTGGTTCCTCTTTCCTCTCAACTTGTAAGACAGCGAGCCCAAGGAATCTCTGTTGTCTCACTTGGCGTCATGGCCCGGAAACCGGAGCCAGATACCGGGAGAGTGTGTGAACAATTAAAGCGAGTGAGAGGCCATCTGGGCCCAGCGGAGGACAGCTCTCAGAGCTGCTGGACACCACGTTCCCCCGCTGAGGCTGAGGCCTGGCCCAGGGGCGGCTGGTAGGACCTCCGCACCTTTGGGACCTGGCCCCACAGGGGCCCGGGAGAAGGGATGGAAACCTCCCTGAGGCTCCCAGTTCAGGCTGCAAAACCTGCTGGTTTTCATATGGGAGGCAATACAAACAGCCGTTTAAGATGTTCTCTTTTTTTCTGACTAACCGTATTCTCCTTCTTAAGATTATGGGAAAGAGAAGTTGCCCCGAGCCTAGAGGCTTTGGATGATGACTCAGATGACTGTTAGACCTGGAGGGGACTTCGATTTCATCTGCTCCTGCTTCCTCAATTGGCAGATGATGGGAACACAGAGGCCCAGGGAGGTGAAGTGATTTTTCCAACCTCCTGCTATAAACTCCCTTCAAAAGGACAGCCCAGACTCCTGGCACTAGAAACCTCAGCTCTCGGATGGGCACAGCCACGTACTCCTCTCCTTGTATATCTTCCCACACGCCAGCTTAAGTCAAACACGCCAGTGACGAAGCAAAAGCAAACCAACAGACGTGCTCTGCCTTCCTGTAGGGAGACAAGGCAGGGACACCCCCCCCAACAGAATACAGGGCAAAGCCTTTTGGTTTAATCCACGTGACTTTGGGGCACAATCTCAGGGAAAGGGCGAGGCGCTTTTAAGTTCCCTTCCCTTGGTGGCTGATGTGCCCTTTGAAAAGAAAGAAACCTTGGCCAGGTAGCTCAGTTGGTTAGAGCATCATCTGGATACGCCAAGGTTGTAGGTTCCATTTGCAGCTGGGGCGCACGCCGGAAACCAATGAATGCTTAAATAAGGGGAATAACAAATTGATGTTTCTCTTTCTCTTTCTCTCTCTCTCTCTAATCAGTAATTTTTAAAAAAAGGAAGGAAGAAACCAGAAAAGCCAAAGATGCAGCGTGTGTTAATATTCCAGGACACAAACCACCAACCTATTCGTATGCTGGATTGGTTTACCCTTTGTGTGGGGTATTTCTCCTTAGACTCTGTACACAGACAAATGATTTGAAAATCCTAACTTAGCGTGTGATCGAAGCATTCAGAAATTCAAGCTGGGGTGTTTTGCTGCTGAGAATTTATCAAAACTCTATCTAAACATTTAACTTTGACCACAGGCCAGCAAAGAGAAATACCATATGTGAATTTCCTGTTTGTTCTTTATCTGAGGCATTAGTGGTGGTTCCATCTTGACTCTGCAATGTACCCCTCTTTCTTTCATACTTTGATTTAATTAGGGAATTAGGAGAAATTGATTTTTAAAATACGATCCAGGGAACAGGAGCTACGTGGGCATGAGACAGAAGGGTCCCGCCTTTGATTTAATGCCCTGCTGTCAATGTCTTGAAATTCCTAATAATTTTTGAACAAGGAGCCTCATAATTTTATTTACCACACTTGCAAAGTGGGTAGCAGGTCCTCTTCAGGCATATGATTTCCTATATTGACTCAAACTTGCAGTATGACTTCGGCCAAACTTTACACTCTGCGCTCCCTCATCTGTTCTCCCCACAAGGGCAGAGGCTGCACATTTATTTACTGCTAAATTCCGACCCCCGGGAATGGCGCCCGACACATGTAGATGCTCAATAAATACTCGTGAAATGAATGCAATAACGTCAAATAAAACCTGTCAGCGAAGTTTTAAAAAAGAATGCTAAATTCCAGGAATACGTTTTTCTAAGAGTTACGAAGACCAACCTATTGAACGGTCATTATGAAATCAGGATGACAACCACATCAGTTGTCATCTATTTCTCTGATAGCTACACTGGTGATTTACTAAATAGAGGATAAGGATGAAAGAAAATAGCCTTCGGTGGATAAACCCAGGACGGATGCCAGACATTTCACTGGCTCTTGCGAATTCTTCATCTTTACATAAGCGTTCGTGGAAAAAGGCCTCTCAAGGTTTAAAGAAAGATCTGGATATTGCATTTCAGGCTGAGGTCTAGTTCAAATGCAATCTGAGGAAAGTACCATTTGGAAAAGTGGTCTGTCTGGAGCATTTTATTCCTCTCTAATATTTTGGACTCACTCAAGACACTGGCGGGACTAACCTCTGGGCCTGGGGACCAATGGGATTTCTTGTAAGGATGTCTCTAGGCAAAAGCGTGGGTCCAGACCAGATGAAAATTAAGTCTCAGCTTCAGCAAATGTGGGAGGCATTTGGCCAATGGCTGGGTTGGACCTTGCCCGAAGACCTCTCGATTATCTTTTCTGCCTCCTTCCCCTTGCTTGGGTGCCTCTTGGGGACCGCATTTTGGTTGGGCTTTACCACTGAGCTACAGTGGGAGCAGAGGCACTGCCACGTCTGAGCTGTGAGCTTGGAACTCTGACTGATGCAACTGAGCTTTTCAGATTCAGTGCTAAGGTGAGAAGACAAGGCCACAGATCACAGAAGCTACTGATTGTTGGACACCTGCCATGTGTTAGAACACATGCTACGTCCTTCCTGCGTGTTAAACCTCTAACAGTAGCTATTGCTTTACTCTGTGTAAAGGTGAGGGATGAGGCTTAGGTAGTCTAAATAATTCAACTAAGTTCATGCATTTATTAGTGGTAGAATCAGGATTTGAACCCAAATCCCCCGGACTCTAAAGTTTGTGCTTACTGCCATGACACACCCTTGGAATTTGGGTGGGTATGATGTGCGCGGTGGCTCTCAAAGCGCCTGTCAGGAGAGGGTATGCCTGAAGCAAATGTTGCCCCTCAGGCTTGGCCCCAAAATGTGACACATGGGACAGTCCAGAACTGAGTATGACGAGTGGAAAGGCACTGAGCTTTGGGGTCATTTGTTACACAGCACCATTTGCTACACAGCTGGCTGATCAACACAAGTCTCGTTTACCTCCCTGGAAAAAGACAACCAAGATAATAGATCTGTTAAGTCGATAACTATTTATGATTATTCTGTGCAAAGCATCGGGCTTGGTGCTGGGAAATACAGTGGTTCATGAGTCTTACACTATGGGCGTCCTCAGTTTTGTTCGCCAGTTCATCCTTCTCTACCCCGCTTTTAAATGTTGACACGGAGGCTCTATTCTAAACCCTCTCTTTTGTCTGCATTCGTTCTCTGCAGAACCTCCTTTCTGTCCATAGGTTTAATTCCACCCGCATCGGCGGCTCTCTTCCGGTCTGAGGCCTGAACTGGCAGAGCTAACTAACCAAGTTTCAACTGCCTGCTTCACTTCACCTCTCACAATCTACTGACCCTCCCAGGTTAACATTGCCACAACTAAAAACGCGCCTTCTCCCCACCTCTGGGCCCCCCACTCTTTTGGTAACCGCAGAGGAAGCATGTCCCCGTCGGTGCTGTCAGAGCGACTCACACTTCTCCTTGGGAGGGCTTAGCAAGACGGTCGTCAATTACATCTGCCTGTGTCTCTTCTGAGAATACAGACTCCTTGAGAGTGTCCGTAGGTCCACAGGGGATTGTGTGCGTTCACCCACAGAATGGGCTCTTCAGTTGCTCACGGCTTTTAAAACTTTCTGAAGCCTGGTCTCGTTTTACTATGTAGGCCCCCTTTCTCTGCTCAGGCACCTAACACCCTTCACCCATGACTGCTCTCTCCCCAGAAAGGGAAGGACATGCATGTGTGTCAAGGACATGACCTGCTCCCCTGAAAACACACGAAAGTGCCGGTGTCCCTGGGTCTCAACTGCTGGCTCTGGGAAGGACCCTCTCAGAGCCTGTCACCTTCAGCAACAGGACACTTTGCTACCTCTTTGTCATGCTGTCCCCCTGCTTTCCCCAACCCTTTCTCCGCAGGCATGTCCTCCCTGCTTCCCAAACTCTCCCTGTGCAACGAAGAAGGGGAAACAGGAAATGGAGCCACAGAAGTGAACTTGGATCCTGGAGGGCTGAAACTGACAAGGCAAAGGTTGGCTTTGTGCTCCAAGCCCCCGTGTCAGAGTTCATGTCAACCCCGGGCTGGGTTTTTACCTGTTTTTTTTTTTTTTAAATGTTAATGTACTTCAGACTCTAACCTTCTTATCCATTTCTGGAAATGCTTCCATTTTATGTCTTTCCCAAGGGGCTCATTTAAATCTTGGCTTTGCCATTAGGTATGTTTGGATCTGAACAGCTCTCAGATAAAGTGAACCGGTTCAAGTTAACATTTCTTTTGTTTCCAGATTTCATGCTCATTTTTTTCCGGTTAAGCCCCCAGTCCAAAGTCCGCATTTCAGATAGCACATCCGAGCTGCCGTCCCAGGCCAGTGAGCTCAGGCACAGCGTTTGTCTTGGCTTGGGCTGTCTGGTCCCCACAGGCAGGCGGGGCGGGCTGCCCAACCAGGGCACCGATGCTGAGCCCTTGCTACAGGCGAGGTCGACCAGCCTCCCGGGCAGCTGGGCCCCTCTCTTTGGACTTCACTCACTCCTTGCTGACGCCCTGTTGTCCTACTTTGTGCCTCTGTGGTCTTCGATGTTGGCCTACGAGCTTCCTCTCAACTAGGACAGCGGTGGCAGCTGGTAGAGGTTTCTGAGCAGATGGAGAGGTGGCCTGGGGAGTGGATGTGTCCCTGAGAGTGTCTCCGAGCAGATGTCATGGCTGCAGGCAGGGTCTGGCTCCAGGTCTTTGCTCACGGCCTCATTGAACAGCCCATTTTATATTCCCGCCGATAACAGTCAAACACACAAAGGCCATCCCTGACCCACAAATCTGACTGAGGAGAGCTGTGTCCGATTCTGCCTTCCCACCCGGGGCAGAGTCTTCCCTGGCATCCACACCCCTGTCCAGAACCCTCCTCTGAGGTTACTAAGGGGTCCCCACACCCCACGAGGCCCCTCCTTGTCTTTTCAAATGAAAACCTCTCTCCACCTCACAGCAACAGATCACAGCAACAGGGATCCAATCTCCGCTTGAGCTCAAAATTCTCAGCCAGGCTCCACATACTCAGGCCTCGGAGGGGCTCAGGGCTCAGGGAACCAGGGAGCCCGTGGTCAGGGCTTTGAGCATCTCCCAGGTCCTGAGGGAGCCTGGGAGTGGCCATGTTTGGGCTGGGGTTGTAACACTATTTTCATTGCATTTTGGATTTTGTGGGCTGGTGTGGAACCTAACTGCTGCTGATGACACCTTCCTTTTCTGTGAGAAAGTGTGCTGCGTATTCCATTCGCCTGATCTACAGCCAGCGCTCCGGGATACGTGGGAGGCACTCAGGGGACTGTTAAGGCGTGGGTTTGGGTCAGGCCAAGTTCAGACCCATCCATTATCACAGACTGGCTACACGGCTTCGCATAGGTTGTCCAACTGAGCCTCCGTCCTCTCTCCTGCAAATTGAAGACAACCGCCAAATTCTTGGATTGTTATGAGGATTGAAGAAAATGGAGGTGAAATTCATTGCAAGAGGTCTCCCATATAGCTTTCGAATCCTAACCATCCTCTCAATAACTTATTTCTCAGTAAAAGATCGCTTTGCTTGCCTGTTTGCAAAAAACTTTCTGTAGAACTTCTCGGAAGGACGTGGCACTAAAATGGAGGGTCCGGGAATCTGGGGCGGCGTCCCGACCCCCGTCAGAGCATGCGGGACCCTGTCGCTGTTCTGGGAGCTGCTTTTCTGAGGTGTGCAATGCGTGTCTTGCCTGGAGTCCTTGGTTTTCAAGCAAGCCCCGACCGCCCTGAGGCATTGAGAGGAAACAGGGAGGGAGAGCTCTGGGTCCCCTTCCTGGGCCTGCAGAAGAATCTGTGTCTTTGTCGGGGTCCCCATAAGCTTTCATGTGAAAGAGAGTTTTGTACTTACAAGGAAAAGTTAAAGACCTTAAGACTAGGAGACAACTGAGATGACTCCTGCTCTGACATTCTGGAGCGGAGGCGTTGCAGTCCAGGGTAGAGCAAGTTGGCGCTCTGCCCCATACCACGTCCTCCTGTGTAGAACTTGACTCCCAGGACCGAGATGAGTCTGAAGGGAGAACAGCGCCAGGACCCAGCTGTAGAGCCGAGTCCGCGGAACACCACTGATTGTAAAAAGGGCGTGTTGACTTGTTGCGAAGTGCCATATGGTTGATTACTTCTAATAAAATGAGCTCACGTTGAATAGTCAATCTGTGTGTGTCTCCACTGTCCCAGAAAAGGCAGCTGAAATTGACTGAAGGCTGCAAGTCTTGGAAACCGCACGGTGGATGCGGTAATTGAATTCAGCTGTCACTAACCCTGAGCCAAACGCGGCCAGCAGGGACGTGCGTGTGATGGGGCGTGTTTCTAGGCTGCGTCTACAGGTAATGGGGTTAGGCTGGGCATAGGGTCCGCGTGGACCCCTCAGCAGGGGCAGCCAGATGGTCTGTGACAGCTGTGCTCACATCTCTAAGTCCTCACCCGGTTCCTTTTATCCCGTCCCCTGCCCTGCCAAGAGACAATGTGGGTGGAGAAGGCACAGGAGGATGGTGGGGAGGGGGCTGCAGGGCGACAGCTCCCGGAAGCAGCTTTGTGACTTGCGACACGATGGCTCCACTTACCACCTTCCTCCTGAGCCAAGTCCACCCTCTGCCTCAGCCACCCTGAAGCCGGGAGCTGCCGCCCAGGACAGCAGCCACAAGCCACATGCGGCTGCTGAGAACTTTAAATGTGGCAATTCCGAACCGAGATGTGCTGCCGTGCAAAATACACAATGGATTTCATAGATTCAGTGCAAAAGCATGTGAAAATCTTATTCGTAGTTTTTATGCTGGGTATATGCTGAAACGATAATGCTTTTGATATACTGCGCTGAGTATAACATGTTACTAAAGTTAATTTTGCCTGTTACTTTGCTGTGACTCCTAGAAAATGTCTGAGGTCATGTGTGGCTCGCATTAAAATTCTGTTGGATGGTGCTGGTCTAGAAAGAATCAGATTTTGCCCTGGCCAGGGCGCTCAGTGGGTTAGAGCATTGTCACAACATGCCAAGGTTGCAGGTTCAGTCCCCAGTCAGGGCACATACAGGAATCAACCAGTGAATGCAGAAATAAGTGGAACAACAAATTGATGTTTCCTTCTCTCTCTGTCTCTCTCCCCAACCCCTCTCCCTTCCTTCCTCTGCCTCTCTAAAATCAATTAAAAAAAAAGAATCAGATTTGTAAAGAGGCCCAAAGGGACCATTTCAGCTGATTCGGCAAATGTTTACCGAGCACCTTCTGTGTGCGTGGCGCTGTTAGGCAAAGTGGGTGAGTCAGCCTGTCCCACCCACAGATGACTGATTGGAGCCAAGGGTCAGAGGAGGGCACTGCCCCATGGGAAGGGCTTGGGGAGCAGAGCCCATGGGTACCCTGGCATCTTATACCACTGACACCTTCCTAAGAATGTCCACCCTAGCAGTGTGCCCCCAAGATTTCACAGTGAAGGGAAGCCCATGGGTGCCCACAAAAGTCATGAGCATGTGACAGGAACACATGGGACAAGGCACTGGGGGAGGGGGGTCAGCTCTTACCCTAAGTCTTGAGAGCCCCCTGACCACCTTCCTCCTCCACTGAGCACCCTCACGACTCCCATGTGGGGACCCTCATGCCCGGACAGCTCTAAGAGAGCGGGGACCTGTCTGTCCTCTGAGTCCTCTCCTCCATGGGGAGAGCCCCACCACTGTTTGTTGATGGACAGATAGTTGGACAGAGGAGGAGAGAGAACAGGGAGGGAGGGAGGGGGGAAAGAAGTTGTCACAGTTCCATAGGAAAGCTGGGGGAGCTGGGGCAAGGTAGGGGGTGACCAATCCTGGCATTGGTTTCCTCAGCAGGTAAGGGAACATGGTGGTGGTGGGGGTTCCTCTTCCCTTCCTTCCTTCCTGTCTTCATTTCCTCCCTCCTCCATCTCTCCCTCCCTCCTCCCTCCTCCCTCCCACCGTCCCTCTCTCCATCCCTCTCTCTGATGCCCAAGACTAATCCTAGAAACAGAGCAGAGCTGCTAGAAACATAAAAGCTGAAGATAAACCCCCAAGCTTCCTTTGTTTTCCCTTAATCTGCTTCAGGCTCCCAGCAGCTCACCCCTAATTGAGTTAGTTTGTTAAACCGTTATTGAATCACAAGTGGCAGGTGGGACGCGGGGCGAAGGGCAGGGGAAGGGTCAGTGGGAACGCCGGGCTAAGACGCCTTCGATGCCCTGTCGTGAGGGTTTCGGCCGGGGGTTTTCAGACTGCTGACCGCAAACCATTAGGGGATTGGGCAATCAGTTTAGTGGATTTAAACCAGTATGTTTTATGTCTGGGGCCGGAGGGGAGAACAGAGGAGAAAAATAGAAGAAACGTTGCGTGTGGTAAAAGGAAGTATCGCTTTGTGAAACTCGATTTTGATGTGTGCTTGTACATGTGTGCACGGGTGTGCACACGTGTCTGTGCGTGTGTGCACGGTGCTGTGGGTCTGAGCTGCAAAGCTTGCAAGCTGCTTTCTGATATGTCTGAGGCTTCTAGAATTAGAGTCCCTGGTGTGTCCGTACCAGGAGACATGATAACTTACAAAGAGCGGAGTAACCCCCAGCCATGCAGACCGCCACTGGACGGGGCAAGACAGAGGACTTGGGAAGGGCAATTATGGGCTGTGTGATAAGAAAGGCAGTGGGCGGTGGCGGGTGGGCGAGCAGTGTACTGAGTGTCTGACCCAAGTGTGAGCACAGTGGACGACTTGAGTGGGCACTTGGCTCCATTCTGAATGAGTGAGGGTCTCTGTCGCACCGCATGCCCATGAGGGATGGGGGGTCGGGGGACGGTGGTGAAGGACAGGCAGTTCTGGGGGAAATCTCAGAGCACACTGGAGTAGACCCCCCATGGGAGGCTTTCCCTCAGCCCAGATGAGCTCGGCAGGTGACCTTTTCTGTTTCAATTTTTCAAGAACCCATCTTGTTCATTTGCCGTTACCCCGAGAGCCTATTAGTCAAATGCTGCGCATTTGAGATTCAAATCACCCTATTTATGCTATTTCTCAAACGACTTTTTCCACTGAATTTTTTTCTTTGGGTTCCCTTTATACATTATCCCCATTAAAATCAAAGTGGATCAGAAGGTGGGGGACACTTGGAGAAGCAAAGAGAACAATGCGATAACTCCTGGCTGAACCAAGCCCAGTGGAGGGAAGCAGCTCATCCCCTGACAACAAAGGCCAGGCCACCGGGCCCTTCAGGGGCGGCCTGGTGGGGCTCCCGAGCTGCCGGCCGCGCTCAGGTTACCAGGAATTGTCTGAGAGTTCCCGATCCCTTCACACCCCTGCAGAGAAACCTCCCAATCTCAGGGGGAAATAGAACTTTATCTCCACAAGGGGCTTTGAAGTTTAAAAATAAAAGCAAGCAGGGTTTTCCCCCTGAGCCGAGTTGAGACTGTGCAGATCGGGCTGTTTCTGTACAAATAAACAAGCTTCTAACAGGCTAACAAGCTAATTGCCATTTCAGACGGTCGTAACCTCTTCCTCTGAGGCTGGCCCAGGTGAAGAGTCATTTACTTTGGGCTCACATACTCACATCAAAGGAGGCATTGTAAAAATCATCTTTCTTACGGAGACGGAAAACCCCATTATGTGCAGATGGAGGGGAGGTGGAAGGCCCTGGTGACTGCTTGCGCCGCTCTGGGTTTAGAAAACAACAAAGAAACAGCCGATTCTCGAAAAATTATTTGCCCATCATTACTCACAATGGCAGGAAATTATTCATAGAAAGAAAAAGCCCAACACTATTTCTGGCTCCATGTCCCAGGGGACAAGCCATGGAAAGTGGTGACCAGGGAAGCGGGGAGCAGTCAGCGTGTGGAACTCAGTTCGTTTTCATTTTCTTAAAAGAAAATGTTTATTTATTGATTTTACAGAGAGAGGGAGAGTAAAACATGGATTTATTGTTCTGCCCATTTATGCATTCGTTGGTTGATTCCCGCATGTGCCCTGACCAGGGATCGAACCCACAATCCCGGCACTTTGGGATGGTGCTCTAACCAACCGAGCTAAGTGGCCAGGGCTTGGCTTGTTTCCTGTGCTTTCCTTCAGTGTGGTCGGACAGGCTCAGGGTTTCTTGCACGTGCCTTGGCGTGTCCCAGCCCGATGAAGCGAGCCTAGGATGGATGTTCCTCGGCCCTGCGGTGCCCCTCTTTGCCCAGCCCTGCGTTTATCACGCACACATGACCTCTGGCAGTGGCGCTCAGCCCCAGGGCCTTTGTCCTGGGACCTTTCTTGGCTTTTTCCACACATGGCACGAAGGAGGAAAAACCCAAGGAAGCTGAATCTTTGCAGGGCCGGGTTACCATGTGCTGCGAGAGGCGTGTGAACACGGGGGTTCCCTGCAGGAGGATCGGGAGCGTCGGGCTGCACCTTCCAACGTCTGCGGCTCTTTCGAGCCTCCTAGAGCAGCAGGATCTCGTCTGGAAGTAAGAAGAGGACCAGAGGGGCCTGCAGCCCACGCGTGTCTAAGGCGGGGAAAGCGCAGGAAAGTGGGCGCCAGGAGAGTGAGGGCCAGGGCACAGAGAGGGGGCGGAGAAGTCAGAGGACCCCGGTCTCCCATCCTGGGGACCTGCAGGAAACTGCTGCCGGAAGTCATCCGAGCTGCCTGGAGGGTCGCTCGGCCTGGACTCGGGAGCAGCTGGGGAGAACCAGACAGAAAGCATTCTCCTCCCTGAGGACCGGGGAATGGACAGCTGGTCATGGACAGGGGTGAGCGGGCAGCATCCAAAGAGGGTCCGCCTCCCTGCTCAGAGAGCTCTGAGATCCGAGTTGACCTGCCCCAGCAGAAGCCAAGACCTCCAGCGTGCGTTTTGGTGTCCTATGCTCCGTACACGGAGAGGCCATGTGTTCCAGAGACTTCTGACTGCGTCACCTCTACCAGCACATCCAGTTCACACAGCGAAGCAGGGACTGGGTCTGTTTTCACTTTATAGGTGAGGAAATGGAGCCTGGCGAGGTTGGGTAACTCGCCCCGGGACACAGAGCGGTAGAGGATTGGGTTCTGGTTCTCCAGGGCCCGTGCTCTCTCATCACTCCCTGAGTCTGCAGGGACCAGGTCCTGGAGACACAATGGTGACAGACCTCACCCACTTGAGTTGTTATGGACCCAAACTGACCTAAAAGATGAATCAAAAGAAAAATAGGTCTATTCCAAGGATGCTGTCTGTTGTTGGGAATATCCCTGGATTGGTTGCTTTATTTATACACTTTGGGTTTTTTAAACCTCCGTGTAAGTCTCTCACCATGTTTATCTAAAGGCGTCCACCGGGCTGGGGACCAGGGGGCGCCGTGCAATCTGCTGTTTCTTTAAGGAGCGAAGCATCACTTCCGTGCTCTGTCTGGTTGGTTTCCCCGAATGTGGGCCCCTCACAAGGCCCGGCCACAGGTCAGGCCCACATCCCAGGAACCGCCCTGCCCCGATGGTCCACGGCGTCACCAGGCGATGACGGGGGTCGTGAGCCTAGTGTGTACACTCTGACCTTTGGGAGAGAGACACTGGAAATTCTGTGTCATTGTCATGCTCCAGGAGGACCTGTGCTATGTACGCTTCTGGCCCAGAGTCACTGCGCATCCATGCCTGTGGCTGTCTCAGTGCTCCAGGCCCCCTCCTTTGCTGAAGGCCCTCGGGCCACCTGGCCGTCTCCGTGTGCGGGATGCTGTGGCCGGCGGACAGCGGTGTTTACCAGGACGTTCTACAGAGCAGGCAGTGGGAGATGGACTTAGGACGGCCTGCAGTTTCCCCGAAGGCTGCAGGAAACCCTTCCCTCTGCTCTGTGCCTGCCCCCGTTCTGCGATTCCCGCCCCACTGCCCTCGTAGGTAAGAAAACCGAGGTTCCAGAGGGTCAGGGAATCCATCAAAGTGCAGGAGTTTGGAAGGGCAGATTCCAAACTCGAGTTCAGTTTTTGACTCTGGAGTCAGGGCTGCGCCTTTGCAACAAGCACCTCTTGCGTGGATGGGTGACTTCACCCTGACGCCACACAGCAGCCATCCACAAAGCCCTCCCCACCAGCTCCCGGCCTCCCCCAGGCGGACTCGCCATGTTTGCGACGGCTCCTCTGACCCCAGCACTTCCTTCCCGCAAAGAGGGGCTTTGTAGGCAGCACCGCTGTTTGGATAAGTCAGTGAGTCACAGTCAGATTAGGCGCCTCTCTGATGTGCAGAGAATAGCACATTGTGGGCTCTGGCTGCACCCCCGGCACTCGCGGGGACCCACAGAGTCTCAGCGCTGCTCGTTTGCAAGGGAAGGGCGCCTATCGGGCGATGACATGTGTTCTTGTTCCCATCACTGGTATCTCTGGCCCCGGGGAGCCGGGAAGAAAATAATGATTAACTTTGCTTTCTCTAGTTGCTTTGGCAAAGGTGCCCTAAATTTCCCTTTTGTTCTGCTTGAGCGAATTATATCAGAAGGGAAGATTTCATCAGGATGAATGGATCAAGTCCTGTTTCCAGGCGATCCAAGCCTCCCCGGTGGCCCCACCCACCCCCTCCCAGCGCACCAGTCCCGGGCTGGCTCCCGGCGCCCCTCCTGGCACCGGGGCCGGGCAGCAGCTACAACACATGCTTTGTTTGGGGACCCTGGGGAGGTCGTTGGCTACAGAAAAGTTCCTCCACTGACCAGGCCTGTCCTTGACATCCGGCGTCTCTCCCAGGACCCCACTTTCCCCTAGTCCAACAGAATTTTGAATTAATGAAATTACAGTCCTTTGAAGTCACTTGACAGCCCTCCTCTCGCAGGCTCAGTTTACATTAGCCACTCGGGGTGTCTAGATGGCTCCAAGGCTTTTATTAATGTCCCCGGTGGACATCCATGTTGGTGTTTTCCCAGAATTACGTGACTCTATAGGACCTGCTGTCCTAGCAGAGGGTGGTAAGACATTTGCATTTACTAAGAAAGTTTACCCTGTGCCCTGGGCATTCTATATTCATTTTCTCTAATATTCATAATAACCCAAAAGGTAAACAGGAAGAGCCTCATCTTTCTTTCTTATTTATTTATTTATTTATGTATTTATTTTTACGAGGAGGTCAGGGTTTTATGCCAAGTTACTCAGTTAGAATGTGGCAGAGCTGGGTTGGAACCCATAGCCCTCTGATGCTAAGGCCTGTGTCCCTCTAATGACTGGCTGCGTATTTACAACCACGCTAGGACAATTTCTGATGGCGGCATCTGCAAATGTCACGATGACATACAAAACGGGCCTCGAATAAATCAAACCAGTGTGTATTTCTTGCTTCTCAAGGGAGTCTTAGGGAAGAAGCTGGCCCGTTGATATGCAATGCTTTTTCATCCTAAATTGTTCTGTTCCTTAAGCTAAAATATGTTGTACAATCGACCCCACCCTGACTCAAATATTGGGGTTGTCACAGTGCCCAGAATCAGAAACACATGGAATTTAAATCTTTCACTGTCCCTCCCACTCCTTTACCCTCCCTGGGACCTTCCCTTTAGAAAGTTGGAACTAAGATTCCCGCCCAGTGCTCAGCGTCCAGTTGGAGCCCACAGTTATCTGGATTATTTTCCATTCCGGGGTCTTAAGAGTCGAGGTCAGTAGTGATGCAAATACACACCCACAGAAAGAAAACAACCCCAAACGTGATCCAGATACTCTTGGATCTATTTACCAATTTTTAAAAATCTAAGAGTCAGAGCAAGGTTTCAAGTGACACGAGGAGAATCACCAGAAAATCCAGACTGGGGGTCACTCTACAGGACAAATGGCCTGGTTTCTTCCCCAAGAGCAATGTGCAAAGCAAACAAAAGCAAAAGGGAGGGTAGGATGTACAGATTAAAGAGACCCCAGAGACATATTAACCAATCTCAGAGAATGGGTCTTTTCTTTTTCACTCCCAAGTCAAACAAATGAAATACATAAAAAATAATAAGACACTCGGGGAAATGCAAACACTGTCTGGGTATATGGTGAGATCAAGGATTGACATTAATTTTTTTAAAGATGTGATGATAATGCCATTACGATGATCCAGTTTTAAAAACACTCTTTAGCACATATACAAGGTCTGTCCAGAAAGTATCCAGCCACATGCTATGCGAAATGGAGACATTTATTGAAGATACAAGATACAAGAAACATTGTACATAGGACAATGATGCCTTACTCCCCTTCCAAGCGGGCACCTTACCTCACACAGTTCTCCCAGCATCTCGTCCGCTGTTCGAAACACTGAAAAATCCTTCATTGGAATCACCATCAGCTGCCCTGTCATATTTTCCTGGATCTCATCGACGGCCTGAAATCTCTTCCCTTTCAAAGCTGATATTATTTTGGGGGAAAGCCAGGGGTCACAGGGTGCTAAACCTAGGCTGTAGGGGGCTGAGTCACCTGGGTTGCCGATCTTTGTTGATCGTAGCCTGCATGTACACATTCAACATTCTCAGGTGTGCTACTCGTCGCAAGCCTTCCGGAATGTGGATCACTGTCAACAGATTCTCGACCATCTTTGAAGCACTTGTGCCACACTTTTATTTGCACTGTACTCATTGCATCTTCCCTGAAAGCCTTCTGAATCATCCGAATAGTTTTCGTGGAAGAATGTTCAAGCTTAATGCAAAATTTGATGCAGGTTCGTTGCTCTACTCAGTCGGTCATTTTTAATGTGATGGCTACACAGTCCACAACCTCATTCTATGGTGTTTACTGTCCCCACTGAGTAGTACAGTGAAGTCGTTATTGTTCATGCGTGCACATTTCAGTCTGCCCTCCTTGGCTGCCGGGCTACATCAATGTTGTGCAAACTGTTCTCATCCTATTAACAATGGCTGGACTTATTCCGGACATGCCTCATATATATGAACATGCAATAATATGATATCTGGTATTTGCTTCAAAATGAGGTGGGTTCAGCCCTGGCCAGTGTGGCTCAGTCGGTTGTAGTGTCCTCCTTGTAACCAAAAGGTCGAGGGTTCGATCCCCAGTCAGGGAACATACCTAGGTTGCCATTTGATCCCTGGTCCTGGCTCATACTGGAGGCAACCAGTCGATGCTTCTCTCTCACAAAGGAGTTTCTCTCTTTCCCTTCCTGTCTCCCTTCCTCTCTCTCTAAAAACCAATGCAAAGATGTCCTAGGGTAAGGATAAGAAAAATTAAAACAAAATAATATGGGTTCAAATTGATGTGCAGTAGCTGGGTATATAATTTTTACGCCAAGTAATGGATATACTGGGTTATTGAACATTGTAATTTTGTATATGTTTATACAATAAGAAGTTCAAAAGCAAAAAACAGGGGCAGACCTCTCTGTACTCCATTTCCGATGGGTGACCCAAGAAAAAGGTGCAGAACTTTCACTTTGGCTGTAGCCGACCAGGTGCAGCTGGTCCCAGCCCCACCGGGAGTTTTCGTGATGGAGCAGCTGGGCCGAGTGGCCAGGGCTCACCGAAGACTGATCGGAGGGAGGAAGAGCTGGTACGTTTGGGGGCACGGAAGGCAGTGAATAGGCATTACCCACACAATGGCAACCTAGGAAAAGCATTTTCACAAATGGGGCATCAGGACTTACCCACCACGATTCTCGAAGTTTTAGAAATAGCCATAGCAACGTTCCCTATCTTCTTCCAGAGGAATTTGGGCTACATAAGGGGGCACTGTTACAGAAACCCGAGGATGAAAACGGTGTGAAATGCGTGGGAGAGGTCATGGATCGTGGCAGGAGACAGACCCTGGACGGGCCTGGCTCCGAATCGCTCCCCATCAGCATGCTGATCTGGGTTCGGGGGGCGATGCGGGGCTGCCCGGCTGGCGAGGCCAGCTCTTCGTGAAACAGGCTCAAGAATGGAGATTGCCCAGGAGTGACCGCAAAGCACCGCCACCAGGCTGAGGAAATGAGAAAAGCCAGCAGGAGCAGAGAGCGCTGCTTGTCCGAGTCAGAGGGGCAGGGGTCTGCCCTGGAAGAGGCAGCGTGGGCTGGCTGTACAGGACAGGGCGGGCCCTGCTGGCCCTTTGCTCTTGCCGCCATGTCCTTACCCCTGGAGCCACCCTGCTGGTCCTTAGTCTCCCGGAGACTGAGGGGCAGACAAGGGGTAAGAACCCCAGTGGTGAAGCTGGGGGAGGGCTGCTTTTCATCATCCATCCAGCAGGTTGGCGACAGCTCTGGACAAGGCCTGTGGGGTCTGACTGTCACCCTAAGGGCCCAGGTTGGCATCCCGGCTTATTGGCTGGAGCCCTTCGGCAAATCACTTGTTTTTCTCACCTGTAAAATGGGGGAAAATAATGCTAATGGCAAAATTTTATTTCTGTATGTGTGAAAATTAAATGAGATACTGTATGGATAACATGTGGCAAGTCGTGTAATGTCGTCACCAGAGAAGTTTAGGGACTCTGGGTGGGTTTCCACTTTTCCTAAAACCCCCTCCACTGGGCCGTGATAATCAAGATGACTGCCGAAGTTTCTAGGCAGAGATTTCAAAGGTGGGATGAGGGGCAGAACGCGGGCTCCAGCACCAGGCACAGAGGAGGGAGGAACCCCTCTCTCTCCTCTTCCCAGCCTCCAGCTCTTAGATAAGATTTTTGGAACGTCAGATGTTTCTCTTGCTTAAAAATAGTTCCTATTGCTTAACAAATAAACAAGCAAACACAAAAAAGCTCCTTCTGTAATCCAGCCCTCTATCCTCACCAATGTTATAAAGGGAACCGGTAAGACCCACTTGGGAGAGTGGATGTAAAATTCAATGAGACAATATATGTGCAGTTCTTGGGAAGCACTCAGTGTACTGCAAACTCCTTTCAAAGAAAGCAAGTTGAGAAAAACATAAATTAAAGGGACCATTGCTCTCTACCCTGAAGTGTCAGTATCAGCCATAGTGGTAACGGTTTTTGAGAATTTTAAATTACGTATGTGGGTTTAAAATGAACTCAGACTAAGGCGTTAACAAGGATAAAGTGGAGAACATAATTTTTTATAGAAAATCAAGTTGTAAAATGATCAGTGAAATATGAAATTGTTTCCTTAAAGTTTAAAACCTTGCACAATAATAGTATTAATGGCTGCATATATATATATAAAATATGCATTTACACTATAAACACCACAGGATTGATCCAGAACTTCAGGTAATTCATCTTGTTTGCAAAGTGCTGACCACCGAGCCCCTTTTATTTCTCAATTCCTTTTAATACACCACGAAGTGAGTATTCTTCACAACACAGCTTGAGAAATACTGACTTAAAAACTTCATCTCTGTTGGTGGAATTTAAGGGATGGCCCAATAGGCCAGAGAAGGAGATTTTAAAAAAGTTTTTCTTTTTTAGATTTTATTTATTTACTTTTAGAGAGAGGGAGAGAAACATCAGTATGTGAGATATATGGATCAGTTGCCTCTCACATGCCCCTAGCTGGGGACCTGGCCCGTGACCCAAGCATGTGCCCTGACTATGAATTGAACCAGCAACCTTTCGATTTGCAGGCTGGCACTCAATCCACTGTGCCACATCAGCCAGGGGGGGATATTTTTTAATTAGGTGACCTTTTGCCCTTTGCGGGTTTGATTCCCGGTCAGGGCACATGCCTAGGTTTCAGGTTCGGTTCCCGGTTGGGATGCCTATGGGCGGCACCCAATCCATGTTTCTCTCTCACATTGATGTTTCTCTCCCTCCCTTCCCCTCTCTCTAAAACCAACAAGCATGTCCTCAGGTGGGGATTAATAAATCAAACAAAATAAAAAATAAAATAAAATGAAAAAAAATAGGTGATCTTTCTGGCTCAACTCAGCTTCTACCTGATGTGTAAAACCAGGAAGAAGCAAAAGTAAAGAGTGTTTTCTTGCATATATGTGAGGATAGACCCAAGGTCCCTGGCTAGCTTCTCAGCCTTCCCCTTCAGAGGCAGAACTGGCATCGAGGCAGCCTTGGCACTCCTCAGAGGGGGTGGGGCAGGAGGGGTGCCCACCAGGAAACCACCTCAGGTACAGTGTGCACCATGGCACCAAGCTGCCTGGGCTAAGTCCCTAATCAGTGACTTGGGCAAGTTACTTATGTGTTTGGCTTCAATTTTCTCATCTGCCAAATGGGGGTGATAATGGTCATGCCTGAATGGGTCGTTGTGAGGATTCAATGAAGCAGTATTACTACGGTACTTAGAGCAGCCCCTGGGGCGTAGAACGCACTGGTTCAACAAAATAAGCTAGAACAGAATCCTGCCATATCAATGCCCGGGCTTTTGTCTCAATCGGCAAGCAGCTGAGACTAGCGCCCCGTGCTTCCACTACCAGGGTCCCGGCTTTGTCCTTAGATGCCCACAGAATTCTCACAGGTATCCGTGGCCACTGCTGAGAACGGCCAGGACAAACTTGGCCTCCGTGCAGGCAGAAACAGGGTTTTCAGTCTCTGACACAGTATTCTCTTACATCCCCCCTGAGCTGGCCGCTAGAAGTGGGTCAGTTCTATGAATGCCCTTCAGTCTCCCACAAAGCAGGGCGTGCTGGTTGTGTGAGAGTTCAGGCTGCGCCGATGGGAACGAGGCATCCCGCACTTTCCCTGGCTCTGCCCGGGCCGGGCCCGCCCGAGAGCTTTCTTGTGTCCCTCCGCGGGGTTATCACACAAACGGGGCGGCCGGCTTACGCAGGTAGTCATCGCACAAGGGACATGGCCTGACACCATCGGAAAGTGGTTGTTAGAGCTTTGTTTTCTCTTTCAGGTTTTCTAAAGCTACTGAACAAGGCACATAATTCAGAACAACTGAGGAAATCCTAGTAAAATTTTTTTTTCCTGTTTTTCCCGCAAGATAGGAGGACTCGAGGAGGGTGGGGCAGCTTCTTATTCTCAAGAGAGTTTCCCCTTTTGATCAACAGTTAACTAGAATCAAATCTCCTTAATTTTACTTAAATAACTTGAAATTCTGTACGTTAGACAGGGTCTGGATTGACATTTCTGATCCTTGGCAAACCTTATTCTGCTGAATACTTGTGGAACAAGGAAGAGTCCCAAGTTTAGGATACAAAGTTATCTCCGTAAGTTTTCCCAGCAGGGCCGCTGGTTTCTGAACTTTAGTTTGCTCAGCTGGAAAATAAAAATATAGTAGAAGAAGGAGGTTGCTTAGAATTCTCCTCAGAACATGGGTAAGACTTGAATGAAGTCTCACTCATTCCCACTTGTGAGTCAAGCAAACCCTGGGAACGACTGTTTGCTTACTCAGATCCTTCTTATCCTGGGTTAGCTCCCAGACGCCCTGCCCAGCAAAGCCACCTGGAGAAATGTGGCCTGACTGGGGCCACCGAGGACAAAGGGTGACAGCTTCTGGAGAGAAGGATTTCTTTCTTTTGGCTTTATTAAGTGTTTATGAGGAAAAGAAGTGTGTGGGATCCCAACCGATCATTCTTGTAGCTTAAATAATTTTATTAAAAAATTTTTTCTTAACAGAGTGTATGGAGATACAAATAGCTAACCTGCTACAAAGAGAGATCCTCTAAAATATAAGGGTTGAGGTCCTTTTGTGAAAGGAAAGCCTGCCACCTTGGTTGAATGGATCACAGATACTCCAAAGAGAGATCTGTGGGCACACGGGCATCCTCACTTTCTTAGGGTCGGTGTTTTTTCACTTCCAGTAGGTTCATTCCTTACCTCCCCTGCTTCTTTCTCCATTGTCCTTTTCTTCCCCCTTTCTTTTTTGAGTGTTTGTCTACTTAACCACACATTATCTAAATCCTACGCAAGATAAACAGGAAAAGGGGATTTAGGAGTTAGAGTGGAAGAGTCCTTGAAACTTTCAACTCCAAATATGAAAACAAAAGGGCTTTGGGTAGGAAAAAAAAAAATGGTGCAGAGAGATTTCTAAGAATTACATGTTGAATAATATTTGCAAATAAATCATCTAAATATATCAACCACCAGAAGCACCTCTGTGGAGAGCCAGGAAGTTATTTCTAGCACAAGACGTAGAGGACAGTAGTTTTAAGTCTTAAAAATTTATATTTTTCACATAAGACTCAATTTGGGAAGGTAAATTTTGGTGGGTGGAGGGAGTAAGAATGAGGAGTAGAGATAACAAACTGACCTTAAAGAAATGACATGGTTGTTCAAAAGGACCCTTGAAATGTGTCTAACAATCCCGATGCACCTACAGGACTACGCAGACATCTATGCTCCTCTGTGGTTTTCCAGTCTCTCTTCTCAGACTTCCCAACTAGCGGTGTGCGTGCCCTCCCTCCCACCCACCTGCCACAGCTGTGCAATGTTCAGCTAAAGCCGTGGCCCCCCTGAGGTTCCGGTTTGTGAGGGAGGTAGACAGGATGCAAGAGGTGCATTAACGCCTGCAATGGAGGCTGGAGATAGTGAGGCCACCCTGAATTACCTTTTCGGAAACAGAGAAAGTCATTCATTGACATCCCAAAGGTCACAAGGCAAGAAGGAAGTTGAGCCCAGTTCTGTTGCCCAGTTTTCCAGCTGAAGGACAGTCACCTGAATGGGGTTCCACAGAGAATTCTTAAAGTGCTTGTGGTGTGAAAGTGATAGGGGAACTCAAGAGTTAAAGATTTTAGCTGCAGTTATAGTTGATAGGCTTCAGTGATTGATGCAAGTGGAGAGCAGTTATTTCAGGAACTGGAATGCATGGCCACGTGACTCCAGGGGGTTGACAAGCAATCCAACCTTGTGCCCCAGGGGGTCTGCAAGCAGTAGAGATGGCATCTGAGCCAGTGCGTTCCAGGAGGGAACATCTGTGACGCAGAGAGAGGATTACTGATCAACGGATAAAGAAGTACTAGGAAAATGGCCACTAGACTGCAACTCTTATCTAATTAATCTGTCTTCCAAACACCTTACTTACTCTTCTTCTTATAAAAGTGTCAGTTCGAGACGAGATATTAAGATGGCTTTTGGCTTTTGAGGGTATACGACCTGCCATCTTCTCAGATCAGAATGAAGCACCCACGGTCTCTACTTATAGGGTCTGGTGGTGACAGGTAGCACGAACGCTGACTTTTCCAGTTTCAAAAGAACAACGGAATTTTCAAGGCACAGATGATCTCAACTGTCCTGAGCTTGTTCCCGTTCCTGGGATCTTTGTACCCCATCTCTTCAGAGGCTGTGGGAACTGAGCCATTTCTGAATGCTGGTGTAGAGCCATCGTAGTTTCTCCCTTTGGCCTGTCACACTGTATGAAGGGTTCCCTCGCCTGGAAGCGAAAGACAGCTGCCATCAACCCCACCTGACTGGCCCACTTGCTGCTCATTAAACACGCCATGAGTCTTGGCACGTTGCCCCTGGGGCAATGGTAAGGCTTTCCTGGGCCTGAAGTCGGTGGGGTGGGCAGGTCCTCCAGATTCTGCTCTCATTGCTCAGACACGGCTGAAAGGAAGCAAACTGAATGTTCCTGGGGGAAAAAAAAAAGAAACGAGAACATAAAACATGATAAGAATGTGTGACAGACGTTACCTGTATTACCCATAAGAAACAGAAGTTATCAAATGTGAGAAAACGTTCCTTTTTGGGGGACACTTGACATAAAAGTGTATAGCATGAGCTGGCTTTGGGAAATGAGATTTATGCCACCATCTGGTAAGAACGCCCAGGGATGGATCCAGGGAGCCAAGCCCAGACCTGACGGCACAGTCCAAAGTGTGAGTTCAGGGCTCCCTGTGGCTCGGCTGGACAACAGTTCTAGTGCTCTGGGTTTCTTAATTTCTCTCATTTTTGCAAAATATATTGACACAGGTGAGCAATGTATGTCTTATGTAAAATCAGACACATTCACAGCTGTGAAAAAGGAAGTATTCTATTCAGACAATTTTTGAATCAAGTATTGGGTTGGCCAAAAATTTCATTTGCTTTATTTTGTACAATGGCTGTGGTAGTGCTTAATTGTCTTTACCTTCATCCGAAACAATTTTGTTAGATTGTATTGTGACAGCTGTCATATGTGCATTAAAAAAAACACTTTTCGAAATTGGTGAATTTTTGTGTAGCCATTTTAATATTGAAGGTGGACGAAAACAAGCAATATTTTCGGTATAGTATGTTTTATTATTTCAAGAAAGGTAAAATTGCAACTGAAACACACACACACACACACACAAAAGATTCGTGCAGTGTATGGAGAAGGTGCTGTAACTGATTGAATGTTTCAAAAGTGGTTTGTGAAGTTTTATGCTCGAGATTTCTTGCTGGACGATGCCCCACTCTTGTCTAGATCAGTTGAAGTTGATAGTGGTCAAATCGAGATATTAATTAATTAATTGAGAACAATCAAGGTTATACCAAGTGGGAGATAGCTGATATATTCAAAGTATCCAAACCAATAGTTATTGGGGAAAATGAAAAACGCGTCTTTTATTTTATGGAAAAAAACTAAACGAATTTTTTGGCCAACCCAATAAATTAGCAAAAATGCAGCACCATCTGTTACCACAGTTTGGCAGCTCCAGGAGGAGGAACCAAATGACCATCTTGTATTTCACTGGCTTCGGGATGCATGTTCTTTTTACATTTGAAGGGATGTGAAGTGAGCGTACACTCTAGCATCCCCATGGGCAGGTCGCCGGGTGGTAGCTGTCTTTTCTTGAGGACAGCAGAGGAGCGAGTGCCCTTTAAGGAAACTCATCGCCCGCTCAGGCAGCTGGGAAGATGTTCTGCGGGAAACCCGATGAAGGGTCTAACTTTGCGAAGTTTCATAAACACCTGAACCAATTTTAATCCACTTATATTTTTTGTTTTACAAAAGAATGTTATGTGACTTTTAAAAATTCAAATAAATTGAAAAGAATGCATCTGACAATTGTAAAATTAAATGTATCTTTGTGAGGCAGTTTTTCTTCCTTAGTGCTGCTTAAAATAACGGCATTCGCTTGTGTTCCATGTACTTTTGATTTGGTGAAATATGCTAAACTGCAAAGATAAACACAGGGCTCTTTCAAATTGGTGTTGAATAATGCCATAGAAATTGTCAATTTTACCAACAATTACATAATGATATGTAAGAACTTCCCTTTTCATAATAAAGTTGAGGTCTATCTCTAGAGAAGAGGTAGTACTGGGGGAAATATTTAAACGAGAAACAAAACCACTATATATATTATGTATATAATATGTGTCATCTATATTATGTGTAATCACATGTATTTATACACATAAATTATGCATATAATACATATAATGTATAACATATGTATATTATATATAATTGACACATGTATATAATATGGCACACATTGTATACATAATGTGTGCCATCACACATTGTATACATAATGTGTGCCATATTATGTATACATAATATACTTACATATAGTACATATATAATTATATTATGTATGTGCCTATATATATGTAATATATAACGTATATAATATATATATTTTACTGAGGTAGAAAACCAGCTAAATACTGCTCAATATAACGTGGTTGCTCCAGTTTCCATGTTTTGCTGATATTTTTAATGAGCAGAACGAATCCAATTCAGGCTACAAGGGTTAAAACATTTCAATGAGAACGGCAGAAAAGTGATTGGCAATGAAAAAGAAGAAGTTTGAACTGAATCTGTAAAATCAAATAAATTTGACAGTCTTAAAACTTTGCTTACCTATTTATTTCACAGACATGGACTACTGAAGTAACTAAGATTTTGTTTTTAAATTGCATTGTTTAACATTTAAAATGTTTCAAAGCAAATATTTTTGCAAGAAATGGAAAAACATTCTTTGATTTCCTTGAGATTGCATATTTACTAGTGACTGAGCTAAAACAATCATTTAGAGCTTATTTTGGTCAGTGATTCCACTTTGGAACAAAAACGCTCAACTGTTCTCTCTTGAGCGTTGACGTCAGAGGTCAGCCAGCTGCAGGCCAGACCCTCCTCACCACCTGTGTTTGTCCGGCCCATCCTGCTCACGTGAAGCCGCCGCAAGAGCCAGTGTGCTCCCCCGGACGCAAGCGGTGGGACAATGGCCAACCCTCAGAAGGTCTAAAGGGACTGCATGAAGCCAAAACAGATGGAGGGAACTTGAAAACACACCGACATCTGCTTTTGGGTTTTAAGACTTTGCTCACACAGATTCGCTGGACAAAAGTAGCTGAATCGCGCAGAAAGGCAGGCGTGGAAAGGGGCCTCCTGAACTTGGCCCTCAGGCTTACTTCCTGCGCTCTCCACACCCCGCCGGCACCCCTGTTCCAACCAGGTGGGCGGAGGGAACCCCGAGCTTTCCCAGGGTGGCTACGTGAGGACCCGGAACAGCCCCGAGCATCCAGCTCTCTAGTCACGGAGTATGTTCTTTTGTCTTGAAAATGCCACACTTGTGGAACAAGAAGCCATTGTGACCTGTCTGCTAACTAAGCAGAGGCGCAGGTGAAGTCTGCCCGTTATCCCCCGGACCTTCCTTGTCTGTCCCGGCCACCCTGAGCATGCGCAGTTACCCCGGGGCGGCCTGGTCCTCGCTTCTAAGGCAACACTTAGGTCTGCACCTTGGGAAGAAAAGGAAAACATGTTACTATGATCGCACCAGAGCTTTGCATGTTTATGATATTGTTTTAGAGTCAGCAAAACCCTGATGTGAAAAATATTCCTTGCGCTGACGCCTGAGATTTCCCTAAAAGCTCTGGCCACAGTCCCCCCAGCTTGGCGTTACCAAGCACTGCACCGGGGGTCCGGGGGTGGGGGGTGGGGCGGTAACACTAGACAGTCTGCTGACACACCGGCTGAGAGGGCTTCAGGGGGAGAGAGCATCCATCAGCTGACAAGCATGGACTCATTTCTGGTGAACCAGCGTCTGGGCCAGACCCCAAGATACATGCGACATGGTCCATTCGTATGGTTTGTGCCTGAGTGCACCTAAAGCCCCGTTAGGAAGGTGGGTGGTGTTGTCCTTCTGGAGGAGGAAAGACCCCGGAGGGCGCCCCCTACCTGGGTGTTTGTGTGATGAACAATGGCTGCAGTCAGAGTGGCTCCTCCAGAGTGGCCTGAGGCCCCGGGGCCACCGGAGGTCAATGAGTATTTGTTGACGGACAGGCTCCACAGCCTGTCTTAAATATTTATTACAGAAACGCATGGAGGGGAGCCCCCAACGTGGCCCCATCAGAAAACAAGGGACAATAAACAGAGATGGATGATCTGTTCCCAGAGTGACACTGTGTTCCATTTGGTCATCCCCTTCCCAGCTGTGCCTTCATTGAAGTTGCAGGACGGAGTAAGTGGCCTCCAACAGGCCCCCGGCACCAGGGACTGTTGTCTCCTCCTTTTCTCCCTCCCTCCCCGAACCGAGGCAAGGTGGACAAAGGAAATCCCCACGTGGGTGTCCGATTATGGGCCTCCAGTTTCACACTGGCCTGGCAGGGGCCCAGCTAGAGTTTCACAGAGTCAACAGATGTGCTTCTGATGAAACACGCCAGACTTCCGAAGGCTTTGCCTGCAGGGGAGCAGCACCCCTAGGATGAGGGGAGGCAGGGAGGCGGTGCAGGCACACCTGTCCGTCTTGTGGTTCAGCCTTTGCCGTCATTCAGGTGTATTTTTATATATACAACGGAGAAAGCCGCTGATTGAAATACAGCCAGGAAAGGAGCGCTGGCTGCTGAAATGGCCGAAATAAAAAAACCAGAATGGTGATTGTGTTCCCCCCCAAATTCATGTGTCAAAATCCTACAATGTAGATCAATAGCACAGTATAGATATGTATTTACCCTGGGAGGAATAACCAAAAAACACATAGGACATCATGTTTGTTCAGGCCAGATTTTGCCACCAAATGAGTTTGTGCTAAGTGGTAAATAGTGGCTCGGCTTGGGGGATTTTAGAAATATTCATAAGGTGTGACGGACTTCGTCTGGTGCCCCTGCCTCCACCTTAAATTTTGCGGAGAAAGAAATTAAGACTCTGGAGGTTAATCCAACCAAAAGGTTGCACATCAATGCATGTTTGGATTGATTTACAACCAAAAGGGGGAACTATGGACCAAAAAAGTGACCTCATGGGGTGATCTGATAATAAATTCCTAACTAGGCAGGTCCCGGTGAGCAGTCACGCCCCAGGCGCATAACTTTTTAGTGAAAGGTTTATCTTTGCCTTAAGCAAGCCCTGCATATTGTTTCTGTGCATTTAGGTTAACACACTTTGAAATAAGCCATAACCACCCACAATCTTGTTAACTATCCTGTTATCCAATCCCCTCTTTGCTTTCTTCCACCCTCCATGTAATCTTCCTTATGTCCGTCCTGCTTTGTTTTCCAATGGATAAAAGAAGCTGCAAAACTGTTTAAAAAAAAAAAAAAGACTCAGAGGTTAAGCTGCTCATTGAAGACCAGCTGGGCTCATAACTTCTGTCTTCTAACTTGAGGTCTGTGTCTTTCCCACTAAGTCCATGGGGCCACCCAGCGTGGTTTGCTCTTCATCAGCTCCTGGCAGGGTGTCACCTTCCCTGTCTACCCCTCAGCCACGCCTCTCCCCCGTATCTTGTTCCCTGAGCACTTTGCAAACACCATCTCCTAGGCTCCCTCCCTTCCTTGGCCCTTCTGACTCTCATAATTTCAGAACTGGAAATGATCTTAAAGGTAGAAGCCAAGCTATCTCAGGTGAGGCTGGGCTCCCTGCCTTCCCCAACCAACTGGGGGAACCAAGGGACTGTCACGGAACTCTGGGGTTCCCCCAAAAGTGTAGACAACAATACAAAGTCTGACAGCCTTTGGGGTAGTATGAGAGCCCTGCAATACCCCAAAGGGGAAAAGCCAGCTCTGCCCGGTCACAAAAGCGGCTCACGGTGAGACACCAGCTAGTTATTACTCCTCTCCCTGCACAGAGTCAGAAACTGAGGCCCCCAAAGGACAGGACAAACCCCGAGCATGAGCAGACCGCTGCTTCCACACCAGCCCGTGGCTGGCAGCGGCACTGAACTCGGTGTGTCATGCCGCTGTATCTGGCACTTCATGTGGTTCTCCTATATGTTACGCGGAAGGGTACGATGTTCTGTTTGAAATGCTGCCCAGTCATTTTTTAGGGGCATGAGGCTTATGTTCCGGAATTCTTAGAAGGGATGGTTTACATAACATAAACAGCACCCTGCCCACCCTGTGCCCCAAACAGTCAGGACAGCGCCATGACTCCTGAGTTAACCATACATAAAGAAATCCCAACATAAATTACCCAAGAGATTTTTATTTCTCTGCTCTAGAAACTGCCAAGTGGGGCTTGTCCAAAGTTTCCATCTTAAAAAAAAACAAAAAAACAAAAACCTCTGGACTAAATTCCCAAATGGAAGAGTTCAATCCAAAAAGGATAAGTCTTTAGAAGGCTGTGATCCTGTGGGTGTACTGGAGTGTAGTGAGAAATAAAATGTTCATTATAGGGAAAGATATATATCTAAAAGCAGGATGTAATTTTTTTTATCCTCACCCGAGGATGCTTTTTCATTGCTTTTAGAGAGAGAAGAAGGGAGGGAGAGACGGACAGACATCGACTTGACTGCCTTCTTGTACACACCCCGACTGGGGGGTTGAACTTGCAACCTAGAAATGCGCCCTGACTGGAAATGCGCCCTGACCGGAAATCGAACCCGTGACCTTTTGGCCTGCGGGATGATGTTTCAACCAACTGACCCACCCAGGCCAGGGCAAAGTAGTATGTAACTTTGAGATGTTTCACAAAAAAAATGTTTGAGTTTTCTAAAAGCCATCCCTGTTTCTTCCTTTGCTTTCTTGAGTCCACTATGAAAGTCTCCTTGGTCTGTTTGAGGACCGCTCCCGGTCCCTCAAAGCTCTGGGTTGCCGTGCTGGTCGGCTACTGTCTGAAAGTGTGAGGGGGTTATAAATTGACCTTCAATAGCCCTTCTCTTCTTTCTCTTGATAACAGAGTCTCCTGAGCGTTAGCAGGGCTCAGAGCTGCCCGTACAGAGATTAGACTTCACAGTCATCCTTGCAAGGAGGTCTGGCCATTTGATGACATTTGGGCAAAAGGGATGTGAACCCAGAGAGGATGTAATTTATGCAGAGGTAATGCAAGGCAACTCTGGAGATGTGTCCTTAAAAGAACATGCTTGTGCCTCACCCCCCACTTCCTGGGACTGAGGACATCACCCTAGGATCTTCTAAAAGACAACTGCATCCCTGGTAACAATCTGAAGCAGCGTTACCCACACTGCGGGACGTGGGTTTCAGGGCACCTTTGTGATAGCCGCTTAGCCCTCTATGCCAGCTAAGTAAGGAGTTCTTTGTGGGTATGACAACTGCAGGAGACAGCAGACGAGTCCCCCACTTCCCCCACGTACATCAACTTTACTTCCTGACCCATTTTCTGCTTGTCCTAGCAAAGCTCTATCCGAGAAGAAGAGCCCCCGTTATCATTGTAAAAGTGCCATGGAAAAATCATGGGAGGAATTGCTCCGAGGAATGTACTGGGCTGGAACAAAAGAGCAGGGAGTTCTGGTCTTGAGCAGAGGCCAGAAAGTTAAGTCAGCTTCATGTTCACTCATAAGATCTTGGAAAATTAGCCATTGCGGCCAAGGATCCGGGAAGGCCCTTGATGTTGTGCTTACTGATAAGGGTAATCTCAGCCAATGAGAGCGGTCCTGCCCCAGAGCATGGGGATGGCTAACAGGCCCACAGCCCTCACATCTGGTTCAAATAATTGTATCTTGTAGTCATCGCCCTCATTCCTTCTCCCTCAGGGCTTTCCTCCATGGAGCCTGAGCAGATGTGAACTCCCTGTACCATGCTGGGGCGGGTAGAAGGGACTCTGAACTTTTCAATCGTTTATTCATTCATTCGTCAACAGCTATTTACAAAGGGCCTACTGTGTGCCAGGCGCTCTGTTTGACAACACAGTGAGGGCCCCTGTTCTCATGGCCGTCACAATTTAGTGGTGGAAAGCAGATAGCCCGCCAGTAAACAAGAGAACATTAGACAATATCATTTCAGATAGTGACTAGGGCTATGAATACATTACAACAGGGGCATGTGAATGAGTTGAGGCATACTCTAGGAAGAGTGATCCGTCTCTCTAAGGGGCTGACATGCACACTGGGCCCGGAACCATGAGCCATGGGAGAGAATAGCAAGTGCAAATGTCCTGGGGCTGCGAAGAGCTTGGTGAGCTCAAGGAACCTAGAGAAGGTCATGTGGACAGAAGGGCACAGGGAGGTCGGGGAGTAGGGCCGTGAGCCAAGGTCAGTGCTGCAGGCAGGGAGCAGCTGGCACAGTATCTTGTGGACTTTGACATGGAGTTTAGGTTTTATTTTAAGAGCAATCTGAAGCCACTAGAGGATTTTAAACAGGATTGGGGTGTGACCTAATTTATATATTGAAAAGATTACCCAGTTGCTATGTGAAGAATGTTCTTTAAGAGCATAAATAGTCATCGGAAACCCAGTTAGGAGGATATTGCAGTAATCCTGGCAAGAGGTAATAATTATTACCCTCCCCATTTCATGGAGGCCTAGATGAGTCATAATTCATGCAAATACATGCAACAGATAATAATAATGCTTTACTTGTATTTGCATAGTGATTTCAATTTCTTTCCTATATCACATCAGTTGAACTTCAGAAAAACTTGAGCACGAATTATTATGCCCATCTCTTGGATGAGGAAACAAAGCTCAGAGAAGCTGGTACCCGGCCAGGTCACAGCCGTGTTAAGTGGGAGACGTCTGCTTTCACTCTGGGTCTGATGGTTGTCAGCTGGTGCTTGTCCCCATTTCCCTTTCCCTGGACCATGCCACCCTGCCAAGTTAAAAGCAGTGGGCATAGAAACCAAACCACATAACCAATCATTCAAAGTCCTAGGGCCAGTTGCCTTGAAAGGCTCCCGGAGGAGGGAAGGTCATTCAGGTGGCACTTAGCAAGCCTCATGGGATGCCGAGTTCTGCTTTAGCTGCTGCAAGATGGTTAGAGAACAAAGGAAACGGAAGATGTTCCTCAGCTTACAGGCACTTAAAACCCAGCTGGGAAAATTAGACAGACTTCCATAAATAATTTAAGACTGCTCAGCAAATTAAAAGTCATAACCAATTACAAAAAGCTTTAGGAAGAACCCAGATTCTTTCCTTGTGGCCAAGGGGCCTGAATTCCATGGACAAAGGTAGTTTCTTTACATGGACCTTGAGACAGAGATACAGAGGATCATACTAGAATACTACGAAAGACTGTATGCCACCAAATTCAATTATCCAGAAGAAATGGATAAGTTCCTAGAAATATTATATATAACCTTCCTACACTGAATCCCGAAGAACCGGAAAATCTAAATAGACCAATCAGTTGAAACAACCATCAAAAACCCCCTAAAAGGCAGACAGATCACAAGGATGGTCTCTAACCTGTTAGCTGTGTCAGCAACATCTTCTGAGTAATGTCCAAGTCAAGAAGACCTTTTTCAAAGTGCCCTCTGTTACGCATTGCTGCATAACAAAATGCCCTTAAACTCAATGGCCTAGTACAATCACCATTTTTATTATCTTCCTGAATTCTGTGGTTCAGGAACCTGGGCTGGCCAGAGTGGGGTTGGCTCACGCCCGACCCATCCTGTCTGGGTCAGGAGCCAGAATTCTCTGATGAGCCCACAGAGCCGGTGCCTGAGCTGGGCTGATGCAAGGGCTGAGCTGGGCTTGTTGATCAGAGCATTTCCATGTCCTGTGTCCCTGTGGCTTGGGGTCTTCACAGCATGGCAGCCTCGAGGAAGTCATTTTTCTTGTAGGCAACTCAGAGCTCCAGGAGCGTGGGCCCCAGAGAACAAGGTGGAAACCACCTGGTCTTTTAGGATCTGGGTTCAGAAGTCCCACAGCCTCACTTCTGCCACAGTCAATTAGGCAAAGCATGGCGAGCCCGCTCACACTCAGAGAGGGGACCATAGACCCCCTACTTTTCAACGGGATGAACGTCAGAGATGTTATGCCATATCGTAGAACCTCCCCAACCTCCTTTTGTGTTGTGAGCAGTAGATGATTACACGTAGTAAAATTAGGAAATAAGGTGTGTGACAACACGTTGGATATTTTTCCTTACAGTTAGTAACTATGGAAAACAAAGATACTACAGCAAATAATTTAGAGCACAGAATATTGCTGTGTTATAACCAATGAAAACCCACTCTTAGAGTCCACTGGCTAAGAGCCAGTAACAATTTGTTGTGATGGGTGTGTGTGTGTGTGAGAGAGTCTTCAGCCCTGCCAGTAAACATAAATTAATACCGAATAAGATTTGCATTTGAACATTGCTGGTACGAAGAATAAAGAAATGACTACAGCTCAGAGGGGTGTTAATATAGACGTTTTCCTGGAGGTTCATTTCAGTCAGGCTTTAAAGGATGCAAGAAAAAATACTTATTTCAAATGAGTGCTGCTAATTATAAATGAATCGACTCTTTTCATTGAAACAAACCCGGCAGGACTTACACTTGGAAATACTTAGTGAGAATTAATAGAGTTATTATGTACTTGAGATAAAAATAAAATGAGAAGTCTCAGGACTACCAGAAGAGAAGTAAGGAAAGTGTCAGTGTGAGAACCAGGGAAAAGTGTGATTTTGTCTGCTGGTTCTCTTGGTGGGCACCCGGTCCACTGTCTAATCAGTCTCTGGTAGCAGGTACAGTGTGATTTCAGAGTGTGTGACGAGAGGAAGAACAGGTTTTCTTCTTCCGCAGGAGGATATAGTTGCACGTGTGCTTGTGGCAGAAGAAAAACCTGGATTCCTTTGAACTCTTCCAATTACTTTTTAAAAAGCAATAAAATTTATTGAGGTATAATTCATGTACCATAAAACCTACCCAGTTAAAAAGTGCAATTCAGTTGTTGCTGGTATATTCCCCAAAGTTGCGCAATCATCAGCACGAGCTAATTTTAGAGCGTTTTTAATCATCCCACAAAGAAACTCCATACTCATTGGCATTGCTTTTCTCTCCCCAAGCCCAACCTCAGCTGTAGGTGACCAGTAATCTACTTCTGTTCTTCTAGATTTGCCTATTCTGGGTTTCCACATAAATGAACATGAAGTGAGTTGTTATGGCTGGTTTCTCTCACTTAGCATAGCGTTTTCAAGTTTCATCCATATCGTCATGGGGAAAAGATCATGGATTTTTGTCAAGTACTTTTCTATTATCTTTTGAGGTGATTAGAGCTCCAAGTTTTTTTGTTGCTTATTCTATTAATTTGACGTATTACACTGATTTACTTTCAGATGTTAAACCTCTCTTGCCTTCTCAGATTAAGTCCTTTGCATATGTTGCTGAGTTCAGTTGGCTAGTAGTTTGTGAAGGATTGTTGTGTCTACATTCTTCTTTATTTTTTATTTTTATTGATTTTAGAGAGAGAGGGGAAAGGAGGGAGAGAGAGGGAAAGAGAAAGATCAGTTTGTTGTTCCACTTATTTAAGCCTTCATTGGTTACTTCTTGTATGTGGCTTGACTGGGGGTCAAATCTGTGACCTTGGTGTATCAGGACAACACTCTACCCAACTGAACTAACCAGGCAGGGCTAATTCTTCATTGAATGTTTGATAGAATCCACCAGTTGAAGCCACCTGAGCATAGATTTTTGATTTTAGTAATGTGAGTCTTTTTGCTTTTTCTCTTGGTCACTGTAGCTAAAGGGTTGTCAATTTTATTCTTTTCAAAGAACCAAGTTTTGTTTTTTTTTCTCTTGTTTTTTATTCTTTATTTCATTTATTTCCACTCTAATATTTATTGTTTCCTTCCTCTACTCTCTTTGGCTTGAGTTTCCTCTTTTACTAGTTTCTTAAGTTAGAAGGTTAAGTTATTGATTTGAGATCTTCTTCTCTTTTACTATGCTGTCTGCAGCTATAAAAGTCACTTTACACCCTGCTTTAGTTGTTGTCTTAAGTCTCTGTATGTTGTCATTTTATTTTCATTAATCTCAAAATATTTTAAATTTTTTGGTGGTTTTTTATCTTTGATCTTTTGGTTATGTAGGAGTGTGTTGTTTATTGCACGAATTTGTGAATTCATCAAATGTTCTGCTGTTACTGTTTTCTACTTTAGTTCTATTGTGCTTGGAGATAATACTTTATAAAACTTCAATTCCTTTAACTTACTGAGGTTTGTTTTATAGCCTAGCATACTATCTGTTCCGCATGTAATTGAGAATATTTATATTCTGCTGCTGTTAGGTGAAGTGTTCTATGTTGATGCCTGTTGGGTCTAGTTAGTTTATACTATTGTTCTAGCTTTTTATTGTTTGGTTGACCTTCTACCTAGTTTTTCTGTTTTTAAAAGTGGGATATCAGCCCCAGTTGGTATAGCCCATGGATTGAGCGTCGGCCTGTGAACCAAAGGGTCGCCAATTTGATTCCCCAGTCAGGGCACATGCCTGGGTTGTGGGCCAGGTCCCTGGTTGGGGACATCTGAGAGGCAGTCACACATTGATGTTTCTCTCCCTCTCTTTCTCTCTCCCTTCCCCTCTGTCTAAATATAAATAAAATCTTAAAAAACAAAGCAGGATATCAAAGTCTCCAATAGTTATTTTTTAATTGCTGTATCTCTCTTCAGTACTGTCAGTTTTTTCTTCACGTATTTTGGGGTTCTGTTATTAGGAGCAGATATATATTATATAAATAATCATTGTGTTTCTGATGAGTGGGCTCTTTTCTCATGATAAGATACTCTTTTTTTGTCTCCAGTAATAATTTTTATCTTAAAGCCTATTTTCTCTGCAGTTAGTGTAGCCACTCCAGCTCTCTTTGGATTGCTGTCTGCATAATATAGGTGCTCCATCTTTTACTTTCAATCTAGTTGTGTCTTTTAACCTAACGTGTGTGTCTTGTGGAAAGCACATTGGTGCATCACTTTTTAATCCATTCTGTCAATCTCAGTCTTATTTTTATTTATTTTTTTAATCCTCACCTGAGGATATGTTTACTGATTTTAGAGAGAGGAAGGGAGAAAGAGGGAGAGAGGGAGAGAGAGAGAAACATTGATGTGAGAGAAACACCGACTGGTTGCCTCCCATGTGAGCCCTGACTGGGGATCGAACCCACAACTTTTGGGGTACAAGATGATGCTCTACCCAGCCGGGGCCCAACCTTTGACTGAAATTTTTTTAAATTCTGTTTACAGCTTGTAATTGCAGAAAAGGCAAAGTTTACATGTTATTTGTTTTCTACATTTCATGTGTTTGCCCCTCTATTAACCCATCACTAATTTTCTTGTGTTAAGTGATATTTTTAGATATTATTTTAATTCCTGGGTATACTCTCTTAATATAGGTTTCTGAGTTATTTTCTTAGCTGTGGTCCTGGGGGTTACAACTGTCAGCTCAGTTTAGTACACTCTGATTTGGATGGACACTAGCTTACTTTCGTTAGTACACATAAGCTTTGGTCCAGCCCTCCTCTCCTTTATTGTCTCTTATTGTCATAGGACTTACATCTTTGTATACTATAAATCCATCAGCACAGTTTTATAATTATTGCTCCAGGAAGTCGTCTTTTAAATGAAATAGGAGAAGGAAAAAGGTATAAAATGCGTTTATGCTGTCTCTTATAAGTGTGTATCTGGTTACCTTCACCGGGCTCTGTATTTCCTCACAGAGGGGAGTAGAGGCCCCTGTGTCCTCAAGCGGGGACCACATCAGGAAATGGGCTCTAGTCCTGCCTTTGCCCCTATTTTGGGAAAGCGGCCTCACTTTCTTGGGTCTTCTTCACTGTAAAATGAATCGTGACTTCTATAATCTTTTGCAGCTCCGGAGTTTTGAAAATTTATGACCTATAATGTCCTCGTGGCCATGGTGCCACAAAGGGCGCCCGTCCCCAACCTCTGGCCAGACCTGCCCAGGCCACACCCCTGGATAACGGCCTCTTCTCTGGTTTCTGGCAGCAGAGCAATTGTGGACTTCCTGCCATGTGGCCCATAAACCCAATGTCGGAGCCAAATGTGGAAAGAGGCCAAGGCCGCCTGCAAGGAAGTAGTGACGGACAGGCACACCGACTGTGACTTCCTTCGCGTCTGCAGGCTGAAATACAGGAAGCCCCTGGCCCGTCTCCACCAAGGCCTGGTCTGCACTACATGAGACTCCTGATCGGCAAGGCCCCTCGTGTCACTACCACTTTTGCCTCATGTTTGCGGGGTGCTTGGGCCCTCAGGGGGAGTGTAATGTGCAAAGGATACCAACTGACCCCCTTCCCCATGCTGCTGCCCCGCCCCCAGCCCAGCACTGAGATCAAAGCACTGGGCTCCCAGTGTGGCCCTCTGAGGATGTCCTGTGAGCAGTCAGGACTGTTCACACAGAGGCCAGTCCACATTTTACAACTCTAATTGGGTGCTTTTGCAATGGCAGTGAGTTGATTAAAAACATACACACTCACAGAAGACAGAAAGCACTAAAGACTTCGCTTACGTTGCAAGTGCGGTGTAAGGCTGCAGTGTTGCTGCCGAGGGCTGGGCAACCAGGAGTATCCATGGCAACTTCCCAAAGAGATGGCTGGACTTGCCAGGGCAGGGCCGGGCCCCAGAGGCCTGATGGAGGGCCCTGAATCTCCCCCGCCCTTCTTTATCCGGGGATAAAGTGTGGGCCAGGCTGGAGGCCAGGAAGGCTGTGTTTGCGGTACTCCTGCCCTGAGTTTTGTCGCAGGCTAGCAGGTGGCCTGGGCTCAGACACCCAGATGGGAGGAAGAAGGGCACAGGCCATCATCGCTACAGGTGACATGTGCAAATGGGGCCGACCTGGGCCTGGTACACTGAGAGGGTCCGGTCAAGATGAAGGAGAAATTCTTGCCAGAGCTGCTCACCGGAGCCGCTTACTCAACACCTTGGATGCCGACAGGCACCTTTTGCTTATCCTGGCCAGAGGCCACATGAGCTTTCTGCCCTCGTCATTCCAAGCTCTTCCTTGTCGTTCCGTCTCGGCTGAGGGGTGTTCCTGAGGGCGGCTGTGTCTCTCACACGCTTCTCGCAATTTCTTAAGAAAGCAAAAACATAATTATTATTTTAAAACGCTATTATAGTAGATTCATGCCATCGGGAAAAATAAAGAGAGAGAGGCAGCTAATAATAACAAGTTCCATTAAAAATGTCCTGAAAATAGAGGCAACCACATACAAATGATCCACCACCGCCCAGCCCAGGGGCCCGCAGACCACAGCCCACCACCTGTTTTCCTGGAGACAGCCTCTCTGGCACATGGTCACCCCATCCTCCAGATGCCCCTGCGCTGCGAAGCCAGAGTGCAGATAGACTGTTCAGCCCGCACGGCCTCTAAAGTCACAGTTGGCCCTTCCAGGAAGTTTGCTGACTCCTGGCCTGGACAGGAAGTTCCCTGTGCTCTGGGCTCCCTCCACCCTGCTGGGCGGTCGCCTGCAGCCACTTCTGAGACCTCTGCCTCCATTCGCTGTGTCCGTCTGTCTTTCTCCTGTTGGTCAGTCTAGATTCATCTTTACATTATTACAGGGCCTGGCACATTTTGGGCCTTTATGTTAGTCCACATTGTATAATTATTTCTGTCCTGCTTAGGTGAGGATGTCTCAGCTGATGTCCCACTTTTCAGCGGGGTCAGCTGTGGCTGCAAAGGTCAGGTCTGTCCTGAGCTGAGCCCCATGCAGGAAGCCCATAGGTACCTCCTTCTCAGCTGGGTGACTGGTGTGTCCTACCTCCAAGAACTCTTAGCCATGCTGGCCAACTCAAGGCTGCCCCTTCACTACACGCACAGCTTGAGCCAGGCTGGCAGCACCGGGAGTCGGGACAGTTAACTCCCACCGGTCATGACAAGCCAGGCCGGGGGTGGTCATCTGCCTTAGATAAGCCCGACATGCATATTGTTTTAAGTAAGAAACTGACATTTTGTTCCATTCACATAAAAGTAACTGAAAAGTAACGTGTTTCTGAAACATTTCTAAGCAAGCACCATGCAAGGCATGAAATGAAAGTGTTAATGTACTTGTAATTGGTAGCCAAGACCATTGTTGCAAAG
>PVJD01010868.1:0-50447 GCA_004026545.1 Mormoops blainvillei
GGGGGTAGGTAGGGCAGGGGAGAGTAATGGGGGGAAATGGGACAACTGTAATTGAACAACAATAAAAAAAAAGAAAACTAGCTCAGGAGTAGAAGTCAATGTCTATTTAATATTCTGGAGGCTGTCAACTCTGGAGCCACAGAAAGCCTTTCACCAGAGGCAATGAGGTGGCTCAGCAGTGTTTGCTTTTTGTGGGGAAAAAAGAGCAGAAATTGAAATCCTGAAGCTCTTGTTTGTTTGAAATAGAGGCTTGTTAAGTTTACCTTCTGTTATCCCACCAGTTCATTAAATGTCTCAATTTTTCTTATAGGTGGTGATGTTTGAGGAATTTAGAACCCTGATGAGACCATATGTTTTGGGCCCTACATGATGTTTTGGGCCCAGAACCCTGCTGCTTTTAGGACCTTCTATTTTGTTGGATTCAAGGCAGGATGAAAACTTTTCAGCACACACATTCCATGAACAGGCTGTCTTATATCAGTGCCTTCAGTTATGCCTCACATAAAGCATTTTCGGCAGAGGTTTTCAAGTTCCAAAACAGAGATAATTGTAAATTCCTTAAAAATAGTATACTGGAAAGTAGATTTACAGTGACTGCTGTTATCCAGCTTTCTTTTTAACAAAATCTTACCCCTTGTCACTGCAAGTTGTTAGGTAGCAGAAAACAATCAAAGAACAAGCAGATTTTCTGGGGCAAAATGTGCTAGGCTAATCCCACCTGATCAGTGCAGTCAGTATACAAATTTAGGAATTATCATGTTTACTAATTTGACCCTCTGGGTTGTCTGGCCTACAAAATTGTAAGTAACAAGAATCATTGGGCATACAGGACAGGAATATTTTTTCCTTCTGGAGTGTCAGTAATTTTTGAAATTTTACCTATTCTTTAATTTATTCATTAGAATAATAAACATTATTAGAGCTTCTAATGTATACAGAGTCCTATGACAGAGGATGATAAAAAGATGAATGCAACAAGGTCCTCCATTAAATATTTAAGACTGTGGGGAAAAATTGTATCAGGACAATTTTTGTGGACCCTCTCTTTGTTTTTGCCTATGTGCATTTAGATTATCAGCAATACAAGCTTTAATTGAAAGCATAGTGTAATCTCAATTGCCTCCTAATAGAGAAGCGATATTAATTTTTTAGACTATTGTAAATAGCCTTCTAATTAATTTCTTTGCTTTTAACTTCCTCCTTACTCCAAATCATTCCTAATATTACTGTCATATTACACTTTCTAAAACATAGCTATGATTATATCACTTTTCATTACATATTGAATTAAATATAAATTTCTAAACTTGGAAGACTAGGCCTTCAGCAGTGTAGGCCTATCTGACCACTGACCCCTGTACACTTCCATTGTATCTGGCACATACCTGTATTATATATAGCATCTCCATGCTATGCTGCATTTATTTACTTACACACCTTTCTCCTTTATCAGAGACTGCATTCCTTGAGAGGAGGGACCATGTATTTTTCTTTTTTGTGGCTGAGCTCTTAGACTGGCACATTAGAGTACATTCGAAGAGCAAGTAAATGGATGTCAAGAACTGCAGGACAGACTGGCTAGTTTGTTGGCTAGGTGGTATGAATTTTTCACTATTTTAAGGTATAATTAACATAGAGTAAAATTCATCCTTTTCAGTGTACAGTTCTAAAAGTTTTGAAAAATGTATACAGTCATCTAGTCACTACCACGATCAAGATATAGAACAGTTTTATCACCCCCCCAAATTCTTTGTGCTGTGCCTTTATAAGTCAACACTCTCCCCCACCCTTAACCCCTGGCAACCTCTCAACTGTTCTTTGTCTCTATAATTTTACCTTTTCCAGAATGTCATATAAATGAATTCATTTGGTGTGCATCTATTTGTGTCTGACTTCTTTCACTTAGCACAATGCATTTGAAATTCATCAATGTTAATATGTTGGCTTGATATTTAAATAAAAGAGTGGTCAGAGAGATGGGTCCTGTGTGAAAATATAGGCAGAAATGTTTGCTCTGATCCAAGGAATTAGGTGAAACTTAATGGGGAAAGTAACATTTGAGCAGGACCTTGAGAGATAGGTGGGGCTTTTATAAGTTCACATGGCAAGGGAAGATATTTCAGTAAAGGATATATAGCAGGAAATAAATCTGAGTCAAAAAAGAGCAGAGTGGATTTGGAGAACATTAAGTTTGGCTAGAGCACAAGAGGAGGAAAAGTGGGACACAGGACTGTAAAGGTAGACTAGGGCTTTCTTGATCTTGAATAACATATTTAGGATTTGGTCTTCATTTGTTAGACAGTGGACATCCATTGAAGGTTTTTAAAAAAAGATTTTATTTTATTTTTAGAGAGAGGGAGAGAAACATCAATATGTGATTACCTCTCATGCGCCCCCTACTGGGTACCTGGCCTGCAAACGAGGCATGTACCCTGACTAGGGAATCAAACCATCAACCCTTTGGTTTGCAGGTCAACACTCAATCCACTGAGCTACACAAGCCAGGGCCATTGCAGGTTTTTGATTCAAGCTCTTTTATGAGTAGAGTAATAGTTCCGCCTGCAGGTAATTCTGCTGCCATGCCAGACTGCTCTCTGTCTGGGTGAGTATACAAAGGTTACTTACCCTCAAGCAAGGCAACAAATGACATCCATCTAAATATATCGAAAGCTTACTCAGGATATAAAATATCTGCACTATCGATATTTGCTAGAAAATGTATTCATTAAATCGGTGAATCCAATACCCACCAAAGGCTCTCTTTTCTTCTCCATCCATTTGTATTCTCACAATTCTCTCTATGGTCAAGGTATCAAAAAGTCAACTATTTGTTCCTGAATCATATTTTCCCAGCTCTCCACAGAAATATCTTCACTGGGGTTAGAATTAATGTTAGGACTTCTGTCTTAGCAGACAGGCAATAAAAATTCCACTTGAAAACCATTTATTTCTTTTCCTAAAACCAAATTATCCACTAATATTATGAAAATTCCTATGTAAAAAGAGCACATTCCTATTTTGAATGCTTTTTTTTTTCTGGGACAAAAATGGACATTTCACCAATGAACATATACAGATCACAAGTAAGAAAATTAAAAGATGTTCAACATTATTAACCATTAAAGAAATGCAGATTAAAACCACAATGTGCTATCACTTCTTATCTACCAGAATGGTTAAAAAAAAAGAAAGAGAAAAAGAGAAAAATAAGACCAAATTATAACAAGTATGTAGAGAAACTGGATCACACATGGCATACGTTGTTCATGGGAATATAAAATGGGGCAACCAATCTGGGAAACAGTCTGACAGTTTCTTCCAATTAATTAATGAATTAATTAATTGTTGTTCAGCTACAGTTGTCCCAATTTTTCCTCATTACTCTCCCCTGCCCTGCTCACCCCCAAGCCCCACTCCCACAGCCAATCCCTACCCTGTTGTCCACATCCATGGGCCCTTTATACATGTTCATTGAGTAGATCCTTCCCTTTCTTTCTCCCATTATGCCCCTCCCTCTGCCCCTCTGGTTACTGTCAGAACTGAAGAGTTTTATGCTAAGCAAAATAAGGCAGGTGGCAAAAGACAAATGCCTTATGATCTCACCTACAGGTGACAGTTTCTTATAAAACTAAACACGCAACTACCATATGACTCAGCAATTTCAGTTATGGTCCTTTATCTTAGATAAAGGAAAACTTATGTTGACTTAAACCTGTATATGAATGTTCATAGCAGCTTCATTATAATTGCCAAAACTGGAAATAACCTAAATATGGGAATGGTTAAACAAAGTGTTACATTGGATTGGCCAAAAAGTTGTTTTCTTTTTCTTTTCATTTTTTCTGTAACATGGCTCTAGTAGCGCTTCATTGTTTTTAACTTAATTTGAAACAATTTTGTTACATTGCATTGTGACAGGTGTCATATCAGTGTGCATTTAAAAAAACTTATCAAAATTGGTGAATTTTTGTGCAGCCATTTTAATATGGAAGATGGAAGAAAATAAGCAACATTTTTGGCATATTATGCTTTATTATCATGAGGAAGATTGAAATGCAAAAACTAAGAAAGGATTTGTGCAGTGTATGGAGATGGTGCTGTGACTGATCAAATGTGTCCAAAGTGGTTTGCAAAGTTTCATGTTGGAGATGTCTCACTGGATGATACTCCACAGTTGGGTAGACCAGTTGAAGTTGATAGGGGTCAAATTGAGACATTAATTGAGAACAATCAATGTTAAATCATGCAGGAGATAGTTGACATACTCAAAATATCGAAATCAATAAAGTTATTGGTGATAATGAAAAATGTATCTTTTATTTCATGGAAAAAACTAAATGGACTTTTTGGCTCAATATATCTATACCACAGAATACTACTCAAAAATAAAAAGGAATGGACTATGAATGTATGCAAAACTATGAATGAATATCCAGAGAATTATGGTGAGTGAAAAAGCCAATCCATGTATAAAGGTACCATGGGCAAAGATAATGGGGGCAGGAGAGGATTGGATGTCGGGGGTGGGCAGGCCAGAGGAGAGCAATGGGGGGAAAATGGGGACAAATGTAACTGAACAATAAAAAATGTTGAAAAAAACTAAAAAAATCCAAAAAGATTATATACAACACAATTCCATTTATATAGCATGTACGAAATGAAAACATTATAGTAATGATGAACAGATTAATGGTTTCTAAGGATTAAGAATAGAGTGTGGGTTGGAGATATGTTGTTAAAAAAGAGCAATGTGAGGGAGATGGTTGTGATAAACTTTTCTGAATCTTGACTGTGGTGGTACTACATGAACCTACACATATGATAAAATTGCATAGAACAGGTAATCTGTAAAACTAATAAAATTCAAATAAGGTAAGTGGGTTGTATCAATGTCAATCTCCTGGTTGTGATATTGTACTATACTGGTGTAAGGTGACTCCACTGAGGGAAACTGGGTGAATGATATACAGGATCTCCATTTCTTACAATTGCGTATGAATCTACAATAATATTAAATTATTTTTTTTAAAAGGGGACTATGTTTTAAATAGAGAAATGCATAACACATTACTTGAATTTAACTTTAGGAAATCATTTTTTAGAAATCCAAAATAATAAAAGAAATATAAAAAATAAAAATTGCATTAAACAATGGTGACAATGTGAAAAAACTAGATCACATTCACATACATAAATTACTTTTAGAAATTAATATATTTGATTCTATTTGCTATTTTTACATTTTTAATTGTTGTTCAATTACAGTTATGCCCATTCCCCAGCCATTGCTCTCGCCTCCTCTATGCATTCCCCACATCCCACAATCTATCCTCTGTCCCATTGTCTTTCTCTATTGGTCTTTATACATGTTCCTTGTCTTGACCCTTCCTATTCTTTCCTCCATTATCCTCATCCTCTTTGGTCACTGTCAGTTTGTTCTTTATTTCAGTGTCTCTGGTTCATTTGTGTGTGTTCTTGTTTGTTTTCTTGATTAGGTTCTACTTATAGGAGAGATCATATGGTATTTGTCTTTCACTGCCTGGCTGATTTCACTTAGCATAATACCCTCCAGTTTCATCCACACTGTCAAGAAGAGTAGGAGTGCCTTCTTTCATTCTGCTGCATAGTACTACATTGTGTAAATATACCACAATTTTTTTATCCGCTCATTTACTGATGGGCCCTCAGACTGTTTTTAGCACTTGGCTGTTGTAAATTGTGCTGCTATGAACATTGGGGTGCATTGGTGTTTCAGGATTCTTAGGGTATAATCCCAGAAGTGAAACTGCCACATCAAAAGGCAGTTCCATTTTAAATTTTTTGAGGAAATTCCATATTATTTTCCACAGTGGCCGCACCTGTCTTCCTTCCCACCAACAGTGTACTAGGGTTCCCTTTCTCCACAACCTCACCAGCACTTGTTGTCTGTTCATTTGTTTATGATGGCCATCCTGACCATCGTGGAGTGGCATCTCATTGTGATTTTAATTTGCATCTCTTTGAAGGATGGTGATGCTGAACATTGTTTCATATATCTCTGGGCCCTGCGTATGTCCTCCTTGGAGAAGTGTTTGTTCAAGTCCTTTGTCTATTTTTAACTGGATTGTTTGTCTTCCTGGTGTGAAGACATGTGAGTTATTTATATGTTTTGGAGATCAAATCCTGTCCAAGGTTTCACTGGTAAATATATTTTCCCACACGGTTGGTTCCCTTTTCATTTTGCTGATGTTTTCTTTAGCTGTTCAGAAGCTTTTAAATTTGATGTAGTCCCATTTCTTTATTCTTTCCATTATATCTCTTGTTCTAGGGGACATATCAGTGAAAATATTGCTGCATGGAATATCTGAGATTTTCCTGCCTATGTTCTCCTCTAGGACTTTTATGGTGTCACAGCTTACTTTTATCCATCTTGAGTTTATTTTTGTCTATGGTGTAGGTTGGTGGTTGAGTCTCATTGTTTTTCATGTAGATGTCCATATCGCTCAGCACCATTTGTTGTAGAGGCTATTTTTATTCCATTTTATGCTCTTGCCCTCTTTGTCAAATATTAATTGACCATAGAGTCATGGGTTTATTTCTGGGCTCTCTGTTCTCTTCCACTCATCTATGTGTCTCTTCTTATGCCAGTAGTAGGCTGTTTTGATTATAGTGTCCTTGTAATATAGTTTGATATCAGATATTGTGATCCCTCCTACTTTGTTCTTCTTTCTCAAAATTGCTGCAGCTATTCTGTGTCATTTATGGTTTCATATAAATTTTTGAAATACTTGTTCTATATATGTGAAATATGTCATTGATATTTTAGTAAGGATTGCACTGAAACTACAAATTGCTTTGGGTAGTATGGGTATTTTGATTATGTTGATTCCTCCAATCCATGAACATGGCATATGCTTCCATTTATTTGTGTCTTCCTTATTTCCTTCTTCAGTGTTGTGTAGTTTTCTGAGTACAAGTCTTTTACCTCCTTGGTAAGGCATATTCCTAGGTACTTTATTTTTCTTGTTTCTATAGCAAATATGATTTTTCCTAATTTCTTTTTCTGATATTTCATTCTTGGTGTACAAAAATGCCTTCAGTTTCTGAATATTGACTTTGTATCCCACTGTTTTGCCAAAATCACTTACTAGGTCGAATAGTTATTTGGTAGAGTCTTTAGGGTTTTCTAGGTACACTATCATGTCATCTGCAATCAATGACAGTTTTACTTCTTCCTTTCCAATTTGGATGCCTTTTATTTCCTTTTCCTGTCTGATTGCTGTGGCTAGAACGTCCAATACTATGTTGAGTGGAAGTGGTGAAAGCGGTCACCCTGGTCTTCTTCTTGATCTTAGTGAGAACACTATTAGTGTTTGTCCATTGAGTATTATGTTGGCTGTAGGTTTCTTGTATATGGCCTTAATTATGTTGAGGTATACTCCCTCTACTCCCACTTTGCTGAGTGCTTTTATCATAAGTGGGTGCTGTACCTTATCAAATGTTCTTTCTGCATCTATTGATATGATTTTTGTCTTTCCTTTTGTTTATGTAATGTATTACATTTATTGATTTGAGAGTGTTGTACCATCCTTTCATCCTTGGGATTAATCCCACTTGACCATGGTATATGATCTTTTTAATGTATTGCTGGATCCAGTTTGCCAATATTTTGTTGAGGATTTTGGTGTTTATGTTCATCAGAGATCTTGGCCTATAGTTTTCTTCCTTGGTTGTGTCTTCACCTGGTTTTGGGATTAGGATGATGCTGGCCTCATGAACAGAAATTGAGTCTCCCCTCTTCTTGATTTTTGGGAATAGTTTAATAAGGATAAGGGTTAGGTGTTCCCTAAATATTTTGTAAAATTCTCCTGTGAAACCATTCTGTCCAGGGCTTTTGTGTGCCAGGAGTTCTTTGATTAGGGCTTCAATTCATTAGCTGTTATCAGTGTGTTCAAACTTTCTGCTACTTCTTCATTCAGTTTTGAAAGATTATATGTTTCTAGAAATTTGTCTATTCACCCAGATTTTCAAATTTCTGGGCATGTAGTTGTTCATAGTAATTTCTTACAATCCTTTGTATTTCTGTGGTATTGGTTGTAATCTCTCCTCTTTCATTTCTTATTTTACTTATATGGGTCCTCTACCTTTTTTTCTTGATGAGCCTGGTTCAAGACTTGTCAATTTTGTTTATCTTTTCAGAGAACCAGCTCCTGGAATTATTGATCCTTTGAATTGTTCTGTTAGTCTGTATGTCATTTAATCCATCCCTGATTTTCATTATTTCCTTCCTTCTACTTGTTTGGGTTTTATTTGTTGTTGTTCCTTCAGTTCTTGTAGATGTAGGGCTAAGCTTTTATTTTAAATGTTTCTATCTTTTTTAGGTAGGCCTGTATTGCTATGAACTTCCCTCTCAGGACTGCCTTTGGTATGTCCCACAGGTTATGGGCTGTTGTTTATTTTAATTTGTTTTCAGACACTTTTTGATTTCTTTTTTTATTTCATTATTAATCTACTCATTGTTTAGTAGCATGATATTCAGGCTCCATTAATTTGATTGTTTTTGAGGGTTTTTTTTTCCTTGAGGTTGGTTTCTAGTATCAACCCTTGTGGTTTGAGAAAATGCTTGATATGATTTCAATTTTCTTAAATTTGTTGAGGTTTATTTTGTGTCCTATCATGCGGTCTATCTTTGAAATGTTCCATGTGCATTTGAAATAATGTGTATTTTGTTTCTTTGGGATGAAATGTTCTGTATGTATCAGTTAAGTCCATTTCAATCACGGCACAGTTCAGTGCCAAAATATCTTTGTTGATATTTTGTTTGGTAGATCTATCCATTGTTGACAGTGTGGTGTTAAATTCCCCTACTATAAGTGCATTTCTGTCTATATCTTTCTTGAAGTCCTCCAAGATTTTCCTTATATGTTTTGGTGCTCCTATGTTGGGTGCATATATTTTTACAATATTTATGTCTTCTTGATGGATTCTTCCTTTCAATATTATAAAATGTACTTCTGTGCCTCTTGTTATGGTCTTAGTTTTGAAGTCTATATTGTCTGAGATAAGTATTGTTACACTGGCTTTTTTTCATGTCCATTTGCTTGGAATATTTTTTCCAAGCCTTTGCTTTCAATCTGTGTAGGTCTTTTGTTCTGAGGTGGGTCTCCTGTAGGCAGCATATGTGCAGGTCATGTTTTCTTATGCATTCAGCTATCTTATATCTTTTGACTGGAGCATTTAATTCATTTACATTTAAAGTTATTATTGACAGGTGCCTATTCATTGCCAATTTCCCCTTTCTACCTTTGTCTCCCTCTCTCTCTCTTTCTCTTTCTCTCTCTCCCTCCCCCCTCTCTGTCTTTCACCCTCTTAAAGCTGACCCTTTTGCATATCTGTCAATGCTGGTTTGGTGGAAGTATATTCTTTTACCCTTGTTTTGTCTGGGAAACTCCGTATTTCAACTTCCACTTTAAATGAGAACATTGCTGGATTGAGTAGTCTTGATTGCAATCCTTTGTTTTCATTACTTGGAATATTTCTTACCTTTTTCTTTTGGCTTGTAATGTTTCTTTGAGGAATAGGCTGCTGGCCTTATCAGGACTCCCCTGTATCTTACCTCCTATTTCTCCCTTGCTGCCTTAAGATTCTCTCTTTATCTTTGAATTCTGCCATTTTATTATGATGTGTCTTTTGTCCAGTGGGTCTATTTGGGTTCATCTAGATTTGGACCCTCTGTGCTTCCTGAACTTATATGACTTTTTCTCTTATCAAATTAGGGAAATTTTCCATCATTCCTTTTTGAAACATGTTTCCTATCCCTTGCTACTCTTCTTCTCCTTCTGTTATTCCTATTATATGGATATTATTACATTTCATGTTGTCCTGCAGTTTCTTTACCCCTCTTTGTTCTTTCTGAGTCTTTTTCCTTTTCTTGGTCTTTCTAGGAATTATTTTCTACCTTGTCCTTGAGGTCGCTGATTTGATCCTCTGCTTCATCTAGCCTGGTTTCAATTCCTTCTACTGTGTTCTTCATTTCAAAAATTGTATTCTTCATTTCCTCTTGGTTCTTGTTGATAGTTTTAATGTCCTTGCTCATGCTGAAGTAGTTAAAAGTAATTTCCTTATAGGTTCCCTGTAGGTTTTTGTAGTTCTCACTGAGCTCTTTGAGCTTCCTTATAACTAGTGTTTTGAACTTAATATCTGATAGTTTCCTTGTCTCTATTTCATTTAACACTCTTTCTAGGGATTCCTCCTTTCTTTTTGACTAGAGATTGTTCCTTTCTCTTCTAATTTTTTGGATACTCTTCTTGTTTGTTAGTTTTTCTTATATTGATTTGTTTTTAATCACTGTCTTTGTGTTGTGAACTTCTATGATAGGAGACCTGTGAGATTCAGTGGTGCAGCCTCCTTGGTCTCCTGAACTTGATGCTCTTGGGATGCCCTTTATGCCATTCATGTTGGTTCTCTGGATGTAATTGGGATTAATTGTTGTTGGGTCATTCTTCGGTGGGTCTTTCCCTCTAGCTGGTTGACAGAGGGTCACTCCACCCCCCACGTCTTGTATACTGCTGGGCAGGTGCTGCCAGAACAAAACCACAAGTCCAAGGGAAAAAAAGCCCACACCCACAAATGTAACCCGCAAATGTAACTCCCACCTTCAATCTCACTATCAACAGCAAGTGAGCTAGTATATATAAAGGTGTAAATAGGTTAAGACTATTACAAGAAAGGAGAGTGAATATGACATGATCTATTGAAAGAAAATGATGTTGAGAGGGTAGAAGGAGGAACACTAATAAGAGTAGGGAATTTGAGCAATGGAAAGAGAGAAAGTAAATTTAACATCATAAATATAAAAGGGAATGAAGAAGGCAGAATGAAGTAAGAAAAGGGAAGCATATATTATTAGGTTTGAACAGAAATAAAATAAAATAAAGTAAAATAAAGTGAGAGGGTAAGAAAAAGCCAAAAAAAGTAAACAAATAATAAAAAATAGGAACCAAATTGGAGAGAAATATCCACCAGAGCACTATCAACAACGAATGAGATAAAATTGATATGGGTGGGATGGGAATAAGAGGGAAAAAAAGAAAGGAAAGCTTAAGAAAGTCTAGAAGAACGGGAAGTGATGCTGAGATGATAGAGGGAAAGAGAATACTAAGAGTGAGGAACAAAAACTAGGCTAAGGCAGGGTTAAGTTAAAATTTGAGACAAAAAGAAAAAAAAGGAAAAAAGGGTAAAAGAGGGCAGGATGAAGGAGGAAAAAACTGGCTAAAACAGGGAAAAATTGAAATTTGTAAAGAAAAAAAGAGTAGGAGAGGGGAACAATAAAATTCGAAATTTGAAATTCTAAATTTGTCAAGATCTAGAGATAAAATTGCAACAAAAACTACCCTATCCACAACCAATGAGCAAAGATTGCTAAAGGTGTAGAAAGACCATGGGTATTTTAAGAGAGGGAAAAATAATGTGAGATGACCGTTGACAAGAAAATTGGTTTTGAGAGTCTTAACAGGGGAGAAATAGTAAGAGTGCGGAATGGAAACACGTTGTAGCAAGAGAGAAAACAAAATTAAGAAGGAAAATAATAAGAGGAAAGAAGAAGGTAATATGAGGCAAGAGAAGGGAGGGACAAATATGTGAATTGAAATAAACTATAGTATAAAATCTAGTGACTTAATATGCACAAACTTAAAGGATGAGAAATGAATGTTAAAAAGCTACGCAGGAAAGAACATATCACAAATCGCGGAGAAGACCACAGTGGATTTCATCTTGGTAGCATCTAGTATTTACCACTATTTTTCCTTTCTGGATCCATCTCTGATGATGTCAGATGTTGACCCTATGTGATGTTAGGTAGCCTGTTTCAGACTTCCAGGGATGTGTTGTCTGTGGCTGACTCCTTTCCTTGTTAATCTGGACACTCTGCACTCAGAAGTCAGGCTTAAGTATCACAGAGCACAGCAGAATCCCTCCTGAGGTCAGGGCTATTTTTTCTGTTCAGATTGCTGCTGCGTGGAGGAGAGTGGCCTGCCTGAGCACAATGGTTGCTGCCGCATGGGGGATGACTCAGCACTGGGATCCAGGATGCTATTTTCTCAGTTCTCTCCCCAAAGCCTCAGTCTTCAGCCTCTCCTCAAGCTTCCCTAGTCAACTCGCACCCCCCTCCCTTTTACAGAGCCCATGGTAAGTGACTGCTACTAAAAATTTATGCATTGACCCATTATTCGGTTCTTTGCATTTCCAGCTGTCCAACTCTGGCAGAGAGCAACCCTGCTGCTTTTTGCAGCTAGATGTTATCTGTGTACTTTTGGGGCTCTAGTGCTCTAGGCTGGTGATCCAGGGTTAGAGTTTAGACCTCACATTTCTCAGGGGTATCCAACTGGCCACTTAAATATCCCTCCGGTGCTTCAGCTGCCACCTGTTGTCACCCAGCGAGCACTCTTGCATCTTTGCCACACTCCCTACCAGTCAAGTTGTACTGAAACCGATTCTTCTTTCTGTCCCTGGTTATAAGGCTTCTCTCTCACTATTGTTCCATTGTTTGTTACAGGTGATTTCTCTACAATTTAGTTGTAATTCCAGATTGGTCCTGAGAGGAGGTCAGTATATTTTCCACTCACTCCTCCGCCACCTTGAATCCCCCTCTATTTGTTTTTTGCTTAGAAATTTGGATATTTTCTTAAGGCATAAAATTAAAAAAATAAAATTTATCATGATTCTAGTTTTAATCATGATTTCAGGAAACTTAGCCCAAACAGGGGCAGCTACTTCATAACTTTTTTGGGGTCAGAATTACTTCTGCAAATTTGATGACACCTATGTACAGAAATAATGAAAATATAATTTTGTGCATTTTGAGGAGTTTTATGGACCTCACAAAGCTTATCCAGTGACCCAATATTAGTATTCATCGACTGCTATGCTATTCACTATGGTAGCCAATAGCCTAGTGTGACCATTTAATATTAAATACAATTAAAATTTTAGTTCTTCAGGTACATTAGCCATATTTCAAGTGCTCAATAGCCACAAAGTTGCTTCATATTGGACAGCACAGAGACTTTTCTAGACTTTTTCTGAAGCAGTACTTTTTAGGGAATTATGATTTTTACATCTTCTAAGACATCAAAACATACAAAATAAGTTAGCCAGAAAATTACTGTCTGGGTGTATGATTCTATTTGATGGTTTTGATTTATAATCATTTCACCCTATAGAAAGTAGGATATTCCAAGAATACCAAAATATTATAAATGTGTTTTAAAGATTTTTGAGTGGAAATGTTTTATTTATTCTAAAAATAGAAAAAGGAAGATAATTGTAATCTTGAAATATACTGTGGCCTGGTGATATATTTTACCCATGTCTTTGTTATCATCGGATTTTCTTATTATGTTTTTTAATTGTAGTACTCTTGGAATTTTAATATTCTAATCAAAATTAGTGGTACCAAACTGAAAGGAGCCAAAGGAAAGGCTAAAGGTGCAGCATCACCATTCAGGTGTCCATTGTTTGTATGTATGTATGTATGTATGTGTGTATTTTGGTTGTACCCCATTTATTTCACCTTTCTCATTTTTAATTATTAAAGTATAGTTTGCATACAATATTAGTTTTAGCTTACAACATAGTGATTTGACATTTATATACCTTACAATGTGATCACCATGATAAATCTAGTTACCATCTGTCACCATGCAAAATTATTAAGATATTATTGACTATATTGCCTGTGCTGTACACTCTATCCCTGTGGTTTATTTATTTTATAACAGAACTAAAAATCTTCTGCACAGTGAAGGAAACAACAAAATAAAAAGACAACCAACTGAATGGGAGAAGAAATTTGCAAATGATATATCCAATATGGGGTTAATATCCAAAATATATAAGGAACTCATACAACTCAACATCAAAAAAAAATCTGCTTAACAAATGGGCAGAGAATGTAAATAGACATTTCTCCAAAAAAGACATACAGTTGGCCAAGAGAAGTAAAAAGAGGCTCAACATCACTAATGATCAGGGAAATGCAAATCAGAACCATGGTATATTGCCTCACCTCAGTCAGAATAGCATTATCAAAAAGTCAACAAATAACAAAGTGTGGTGAGGATTTGGAGAAAATGGAACACTTGTGCACTGTTGGTGGGATTTTAAGTTGATGCAGCCACTATGGAAAACAGTATGGAGGTTCCTCAAAAATTTTAAAAGGAACTACAATAATACTTAGTAATTATACTTCTGGATTTTATCCAAAGAAAACAAATACTAATATGAAAAGATATATTCACCCTTATGTTCATTGCAGCATTATTTACAATAACCAAGATATAGAAGTAACCTAGGTGCCCAATGATACATGATCAAATAAAGAACATGAGGCATGTATACATACAATGGAATATTAGTCAGCTATAAAAGAATGAAATCTTGCCATTTGCGACAGCATGGATGGACCTAGAGGACATTATGCTAAGTGAAACAGACAGGGAAAGCCAAATGCCATATGATTTTACTTATATGCGGAACCTACAGAACAAAACAAATGAACAAAGAAAACAAAACAGGAACAGATTCAGATAAGAGAACAAACTTTGTGATTACCAGAGGGGAGGGTAGTGAGGGACTGGGTGAAAAAGGAAATTTACTGTATTTTTAAAAATCAGTTTAATTTTTAAAATATTTTATTTATTTATTTTTAGAGAGAGGGGGATAGGAGGAGAAAGAGAGGGAGAGAAACATCAATGTGTGGTTGCCTCCTGCAGGTCCCCAACGAGGGGCCTGTCCCGCAACCAGACATGTGTCCTGACTGGGAATCAAACTGGCAACCCCTTGGTTCGCAGGCTGGTACTCATTCCACTGAGCCACACCAGCCACAGCTAAAAAAATCAGTTTAATGTACATATAACTTTAAGACTATTCCAGGGGCATAAAGACCCTGTGTGGCCCATCTGTATGCCTCCAAGGACCCCAGCCTAAGAACCCCCTCCTTAGACGAATTATATTTTATTGATAAATGTTTTATTTTGTTTTGGGTTTCACCAAGGTACTAATTTAAATCTGCCTTGAATTATGTAGGCTGTAGATCCTAAATTTTTAGCATTTCAATTATTATATGTTGCAGGGCTGGCACTTGCAAATAAGAATTGTTTCAAGTACATTAAGTATTTTTGGACGATACCAGATATAGATGAATAAGAATTAGGAGATAGCCAAGAGTCAGGTTTCTCCATATAATACTAAAACAGTTGTTTAAAGGTGAAATGTTCAGTTGCTTTGCTCAAGTTGTATCTTTTATTTATTTTAGCGCCATGTAAACACATATGATACTAACTGTGGCAAACTGCTAGTAAAAGAGATGGAGGAAATAGCAAGATTTTAAGTGCTGTGAAGGAAAACTAAATAGTTGAGTTGAGTAACATTTTAGATATGTAGGTTGAAAAAAGGTGAAGAAAATGTAAGGGAACTTGTGTCTTACAACAAATTGCTTTCTAGTTCATTGCAATTTGTAGAGTATTTAGGAATAGAAGGTATTCATGCTTCAAGTGATAGTCATTTACTGAAGCGCAGATGATGTTTCTCTTATTAGAAGAATTACCTTCTTAAGATGTAAACAATATTCTTGTGTTCCTGATTTTCTCCTTCAAATATCGAAATCAAATTTTTTCTTTTTTAAATTGAATTTCATTTTCTAACTAAAGTTGGGTACACCTTATTATATTGAAAGTCTAGTTTTCCCAGGGTCATTGTTTATTACTCCCCTAAAGAAAGAATTGATCTCAATCATAGATACTAGTAGATAGGAAGCAGTGATGTAGATAATACAAAAAACACTTCGGGTTGGTTTTGGGGTTTTGAAATTCATTTTTCAGCACACTTTCATCCTACATTTTTATATAAGCATTCTCTTCAGACCCATAAGCTGTGATTCTGAAGTAACTTGAGTGATCAAAGAAAGTTAGCCTGAGATTTAAACACTGCTAGTGAACTGGCTGCATGCAGATAATTAAATTAATGGCATAATGCAATATATTTATATTCTGTATATCACCTTACTCCCATGAACACATAGCCACTAAAAAGAATCTATAGGCTCACCGATCTTATTCATTCTGGGAATTTATTCAAATCTTCAAGGTGCTTGGTTTTAAAATAATCAACTAGATTGATTTTTTATCTATTTGGCTGAACTTTTCTGTGTATCTTGGTGTTCTCTTAGTTGAAAAAATTGCCTTATTGTGTCAGAAGACACTGGATATTTTACCTCAGATGCCAATATGGCATGTTACTCTTTAAATAGGCTTTAGAGAAGTACAACGTGTTAGCCGTGGATTTGCTCAGTGTGCCCTCTGGTGGATCTTTATTTTATAAGGTTGGAACAGAAAAATGCTGTGTTATCTGATTTTTAAAGTGGGTTGAGCAAAGAAATTCCACTGTAACTATCACATGTGTTGCATAAACCCTAAATACAAATTTAAAAGTCTTTTTGGCACAGATAAGTCTGTGCCATTTAGCTAGTTTGAAAACTAAAAGGAATATTTAAAATGCTATTTAGACTCGAAGTAACTAAAACTTTGTTATGTGCTTAGGAACTCCTCTGTGTTTTATGAAGTAAGATAATTTTACTTTATTATTGGCAGGTAATCTCTCCATAAACATGTAAGCCAACTAAATTATTCTACCATCATTATGAAATTATTACATTATTATGTAAACCAACTAAATAATTCTGGCACAAGAAAATATGTGTAAGAGGTAGTTTTTTTTTAAACGTTCATTTTTTAATTTTTAAAAATATTTTATTTATTTATTTTTGGAGAGAGGGGAAGGGAGGGAGAAAGAGAGGGAGAGAAACATCAATGCGCGGTTGCCTTTTGAGCGCCCCCTGCTGGGGACCTGACCTGCAACCCGGGTATGTGCCCTGCCTGGGGAATCGAATCAGCAACCCTTTGGTTCACAGGTTGGCGCTCAATCCACTGAGCTACATCAGTCAGGGCAGAGGTGGATTTTAATTCAAGAGTTTTGCAGGGTTTGCAAAGATGCTTTTCCAGCCACTGCTTCTATCCCAAGGGTTTTATCAGAGGCCTAACTCTATATATCAGCACATATTACTATAATTTTTGCTTATGGAGAAGGATGGAAAATTAGATTCAGTATTCTCTTTAGCAAAATTACTTACATATTTTTCTTGGCTCAAAATATTTTTCAACATTCTATGTGATAAAGTAAAAAAATAGCCAGCAGTTATCTCCCCAATAGCTTCTTTCACAGTCAAATGGTGTTGTACACAGTTCAGTTGTACAAATTGGACACCTAACCACATTTTATTTGACAATATATTCTTTCTTATAGCTTCAGACAAAGCAAATTATGAAGCTAGAAAGAATGTAGAGAGCTTATTGTTTCCACTCTCCCCACCTCCAACTGGCACTCAGAACTAGATCTGGCCAGAATATAACTGGCTATTTTCTTTATGAATTTGTTCGTAAAGCACCAAGATCAGCTTACCATACCCTGGGAGTAAAAAAGATTTTAATTTTATCAAACTCAAATCCTTCTGGATTCAATTAAGTCAACATCGTAAATTAAATCATTGTTTTCTGAGTTTTTTAAAACACCGTCATCAACTGCTTATACTATTAACGCAATAGATAATAACAAGTGCAAAAGTAATGCTTGGAGTATTATACATTTGCCTTCGGTGTATATTAATCTTCACTGTTTTCCTTTTCTATGGATGTTAGTGGTATGTCAAAGACAAGGGTGAACATGACTCAACAACAGGAAAACAAACATTAATAATGGATTTGGGATTATCTTTTTTTTTATATTTCAGTAGAACATGGTACTTTTCTGTTTAACTTCTCAGAAATCAGAATACAATTTATGCAGTGATTACATTTATCTGAAAGTAAATTTAGGAAAGTGTTTTTTGTTTTTTGTCTTGTTTTTGTCATTTTATTTGGCTGAAGGCAAAGAAGTCTTGAACTACCCTTCTACTCTAACTAATGTTTTCTTTCTTTAAAGTGAAAATAGGATATATGATTTCAGAAGACATTTAAAATATATATACATACTCTCTCAAACATCTCACTTTTATGAAATGAAAATATTTCCATAAGAAGTTATAACATAAAAATATCCTTAGTGAATGTCAAATAAAACCCCACAAAACACCAGGAATTCATATTTTTAAAATGTAATTACAGGTTAAGGGCACAGGTCAGTTAAACGGAGGCCTAAAATGTCATATTTCTGAAGTATTGTTGCTTGAAGGCAATGTGTTTCATCAGTATTTAATGGTTTAGTAACATTTTAAGAATTCATAGAGTGAGGACTAGAGGATTAGGACATCTGGTGTTTTTCTTTTTTTGGAGAGGTATCAATAGTATATCCAAAAGTTTAAACAATTTTCACAAATGAACCATGTGGATATTCTTTGAGATTTAACATTTTTTATTGCCAGAAGTACAGTCCAAATATGCAGAATAAAGAAAATAGAATTCTACTTTCATTATGAAATTATTTTGCAAATGAAGTAAAACTTTACTAAATCCACTTGTTTGAAGTTGGCCAGTTCTATAATTGGAATTGTAAGATATTGCAATATTTCATTATTTTAGAGAAAGGCCAGGACGCATTCTATGATGAAAGGAAATTTGTGGTATATATAAATTCTGTACTGGGATCAGTTACCTTATATAAGAAAACCAATTTTTCTAGTGCCCTAGGAGATATTCATTTACACAAAAGTAATTGGACTATTAATTAAAATCATTTACATTGTTCTTTAAACATATTTCTATGTTTAATTAACTTCAATTAAATTACCATATATGTCTGAACAATTACTTTTAAAAATACCCTTCCGTACTTCAGAAATTTCCTGTCAGATAGGCTTTCCTCTTAAAATCTTAACAAAATACAAAATATAAATTTATCATTTTTAAATAATGCAATAACACAAATAGATTGCTCCTAAAATCATGCCAAACAGAAGCACTGCTGGATATCCTTTAATGAATAGGCAAGGTTGTTTGTAGGAAAATATTTGCTATTATGCCCCGCTTAAAGAGTTTCTATTCTCTGAAGGCAGTTAATCATCTCCCCACTCCTCTTAGTGCCAACCCCACATTTTAAACTTAGATTAAACACTGGTGAGAATTAAAGATAATTTTAAAATTATACTTTATCTGACCTCATAAAATATGATACAGACCACTAAATCTACAATAGATTATATAAATAAGTGAAAGTGTAATGTTAGTTTCACAACATTGCGCAGGGAAACAAGATAAGAGGTAGAATTTGGTTCCTTCACTCCATGACCCTGTGTGGGTGTAAGTGTTCTGTGTAGGTGTGTGAATCACAGCTGGCAATCCAGGAAGTTCCTATTGCCAGAGCTTTATATAGAAACAACCTAACCAAGAAGTCAAGTCCCCTACTGACAGTTGAAGGTGAGACACCAAATAGCTTTAGGGAGAGGAAATAGAGATTAAAAACAACAACAACAACAACATTGTTAATAGTCAACAAGGCTGTCACTAAGCTGAGGAACCACAATATTTCTGGTGTTACCACACTCCACTGGATATAGACAGAATTGTGAAGTAGGTAATATTTGTTTGAGAGAGAATATTCTCTCCTTTTCAGACACATTCATTTATTTGTTCAGCCATGAGGGCCTAGTGTTAGTCACTTTGCTGTGTAATACTGACACAAATGAAACAAGGTCCTTGGATCTCCAGCAGTTTAGTACCACTTCCAGGTCGCACCTCATCCTATCTGCTATTTTGCATTCAAGTCACTATCAGCAATTAATTTTTTGTTATAGTATGAGTTGTTAAAGTTAAGATACCTTTCTCAGGCCTTTTAAACGGGGATTCAATGACCCTATAGCCTTTAAAACCCAAATAAATGCTATTTTAAAGATGGGTGAAATTTCAGATATCATAGGCATGAGGACACATTGTTGGGCAGGAGAATTCCTGGAACCCAGCAAATCGCATCACGCAGGTGACTGGCTCCCCAGTCCTTCTCCAAGACAGGGACAACCGTAACTGAACAGCAATTATAAATAAATAAATAAATAAGGGGGAAAAATGCAAAGGAAATGACTACTCCCAATGAACAGCAAAGAAACCCATAGATTTTAGTGGTAAGAAACATTGAAATTCAAATTCTGCCATTAGTAAAAAGCAAAAAAGTTAATAACACTGACTGAGAATTGAATGGATGATATTAAGTAAATAGAAGACAACTTCATGTAGTGAATAGTCTAATGCTCTATATTTTTTAAGAGGGCACAACTAGGAACAATGAGTGAAAGTTAGAGAGTTGTGCATTTTGGTGTAATTTGAAAAATAACTTTCTAAAAACAAGCTGTCCAACAATGAAATGAACTGCCTTGTGAGGTGATGAGCTCTCTGTTACAGAAAGTGTGCAAGTAGTAAATGGATGGTCATAAGACAGGGTTTTATCTGAAGGGATTCCTGAAGTACATGGAAGATTTATATTTTTTAATGTTTAGTCTATGAATCTATTAGTCAGTGATAATTAGGAATCCAGGAGATACACAAATGGATATGTAAAAATACAAAGAATAGGCAAAAAGCAAATTAATATGACCTAAGCTATGCTTATAATTGTTGAATGGGTGCCAAATAAAGGAGATAGCAGAGTAAACTATTAGTCAAGAAAGGTTTCTAACAGGAAATACATTTTGTCCAAGATTTTAAACCGAGAAACAGACATGGATAGGTGAAGAAAGGGAAGAATAAACCAAGTAGGGGGATGACTTCATCAACATCATTTTACTATTACCATTTTTTGAGTGTCTACTATACAATAGATACCACACTAAGTGCATTGTTTAGATATATCAATTCATTTAATCCTTACAAGCACCCTATTAAATAGTACTGTAGTATTTCCACTCTATAGATGAGACAGCTGAGATGAGAAGACTGGAATTCATAAATGTTAAATAACTTGTCCCCAAGATCACACAGCTAGAAAACAAAAAGGAGATCTGATGGGAGACTCAAAAGTTGGAGAATTTTAGTTTTAGGAAATAGTTTGAAAAGCCTAAGTAGCAATGCATGTGAAAAACTTTTATTTCAGAAACTGAGCGCACGGCCCACCCTGACTTCAGGGAAAGACCATAAACAATTAAGGTGATATCAGAGCCATTGAGAGATAGCTACCACCTGAAGCAATAATGTTGCAGTTTCCACCCAGGACGAGAATGTTGCAGGCTTATTTTTGTTTGTTTGTTTGTTTTATCTAATTTCCCCTGAATTTCAAACCCCTTACCGCACTTTGTTCTCTGTTATAAAAAGGCTGACTTGATAAGGAAATGTAAGACAGTCCATTAGGGTACAAATCTACCACCTTCTCAGCTCGCTGGCCATCTGAATAAAGCACACATGAAGATTCAATCCCTGTCTCTGCTTATTGGGTTTGTTAGGTGACAGGTAGCATGAACACTGGCTTTTTCTGATTTCAGATCTGGTATTCAAATCCAGGCCTGTCTTCCTATAAAGTCCATGACCTAAATCACTACTACATACCTCTGCTTTTCATAGAATCCATGTTGTATGCCTGAAGGCTCAGAGAACAAGAAATGTAAAACTTGGGAAGACAGACGAATAGTTGGCCATCAGTAAATATTTATTGAATGAATAGTAAACCTTTGCTTTTTAGATGAAAAAAACACCACATTTAAAGAAATATTCATTTTTATTGTTGTTCAAGTACATTTGTCTCCATTTTCCCCCCACTACTCCCCACCACACCCATACCCATCTCCTTCCTTAGAACCTACTCCCTTTGGTTTTGTCCATGAGTTGTTTAGACATGTTCCTTGACAACCCTTCCCCTATTTTCCTCCATTATCCCTCTCCCCCCTCCCCTCTGGTTACTGTCAGTTTGTTCTTTATTTCAATGTCTCTAGTTATATTTTGCTTGCTTTGTTTTGTTGATTAATCTCCACTTATAGGTGAAATCGTATGGTATTTGTCTTTTACCACCTGGCTTATTTCACTTAGCATAATGCTTTCCAGTTCCATCCATGCTTTTGCAAAGGGTAGGAGCTCCTTATTTCTTTCTGCTGCATAGTATTTCATTGTGTAAATGTACCATAGGTTTTTATAACCACTCGCTGTTGGTGGGAATGCAGACTGGTGCAGCCGCTGTGGAAAACACTATGGAATTTCCTCAAAAAACTAAAAATGGAACTTCCTTTTGATCTGGCAATCCACTGCTCAGATTATACCCTAAGAATCCTGAAACGCCAATTCAGAAGAACCTGCGCACCCCAGTGTTCATAGCAGCACAGTTTACAATAGCCAAGTGCTCGAAGCAACCTAAGCAGCTACCAGTAAATGAGTGGATAAAAAGCCCCACCTTTTTGTTTCCTCTTTTGTTTCCATGTTAGAAAACCCAATAGTTACCCAGAGCTTGCTGTTCCCAAGAGCTTATCTCCTAGCCACTGACTGCACAGCTTCTCTTGGTCCAGGCTATGGGTACATAAACAAGAACTAATAGCACTCCAGGGCTTTATCCTCTAGGGTTTAAACTCACTTCTTGTAACCCAAGTGAGTGAAGTATCATGTGGTAATATGCAACATGTTAGAGCCCCAGTGTTTCTATTTAGGCCTTGTTTAAGCTTCCCTTGTTGAGCCAAAGGGCTGCAATTTTCAGGAGTGAAAGGATGCATTCTTTGTGAAATGGTCAGAGAAATTACATGTCTTCCTTTACCCAAAATCGAATTTATCCCTCTCTCCATCTGTGTTCTGTTTCAAGAATTCTCCGCAAAGCCCTTTAGGAAATATGGCTTTTTGGCATATCCTGGCTTTTTGATAAAACTAATTTTCTAAGAGCATTTGCTTGTATGTTTTAAATGGTACGAAGTTTCTCACAATTAACCATTGTGGCCTCCAACTGCAGCTAATTTTACTGTACCTAAGTTATTGTGCATTTCAAACATATGCTGGTTATATCCTATATGAGGCTACTAAAAATAACCAGTGGAAAATTATTTTGAAAACTGGTTATTTGGTCCGTGTAGACATTTTAATGCTTAAATAATCTCAAAAATCCTATTTGACTTGACCCTACAGTCCTCCATCTCTTCCTCTGCTGAAATGACTGTTTTGAGGAAAAGAACTCAATTTACATTTTCATTTAAAAGCTAAACACACACACACACACACACACACACACAAGTAAATGGAGATTAGATTTCATCCAATTCTGTAATGCAGGGCATCTAGGCATTTAATGATTGCAATTAAAAATATATATTTCATTGATTATGTTGTTACAGTTGTCCCAGTTTTCCCCTCTTCACCTGGTATCCTCCTTCTGTCCAGAAATTCCCCCCTTAGTTCATGTCCATGGGTCATGCATATAAGTTCTTTGGCTATTCCATAGCCTATACTGTTCTTAATATCCCCCTGCCTATTCTGTAACTACAAATTTACACTTCTTAATCTCTGCACCTTTTCTCCCATTGTCCCCCTTCCCTTACCCCCTCCCAAATGGTAACCATCTAAATGAGCTCCATATCTATGATTCTGTTTCTGTTCTGCTTGTTTGCTTGTTTTTTTAAGATTCAATTGTTGATAGTTGTGAATTTATTGCCATTTTAATGTTCATAGTTTTGACCTCCTTTTTATTAAATAAATCCCTTTAACATTTCATATAATAATGGCTTGGTGATGATGAAATCCTTTAGCTTTACCTTTCTGGGAAGCACTTTATTTGCTCTTTAATTCTAAATGATAGCTTTGCTGGATAGAGTAATCTAGGTTATAGGTACTTGCTTTCCATCACGTTGAATACTTCTTGATAGTCCCTTCTAGCCTGCAAAGTTTCTTTTGAGAAATCAGCTGATAGATACGGGAACCCCTTTATAGGTAACTCTCTGTTTTTCTCTTGCTGCTTTTAAGATTCTTTCTTTATCTTTATCTTTATCTTTTGGCATTTTAATTATGATGTGTCTTGGTGTGCTCCTGTTTGCATGCATCTTATTTGGGACTCTCTGTGCTTCCTGGACTTGTATGTCTATGTCCTTCACCAAATTAGGGAAGATTCTTTCATTATTTTTTCAAATAAGTTTTCTATTTCTTGCTCTTACTCTTCTCCTTCTGGCACCATTATGATTCTAATGTTTGTATGTTTGAAGTTGTCCCAGTGGCTTCTTACCCTATCCTCACTTTTTAAAATTATTTTTTCTTCTTGCTGTTCTGATTGATTTTTTTCTTCCTTGTGTTCCAAATCATTGATTTGATTCTCAGTTTCATCCACTCTACTGTTAATTCCCTGTAATTTTTTCTTTATTTCACTTAGTGTAATCTTTATTTCCACCTGGGTCTGTTTTATGCTGTTAAAGTACCCAGTGAGTTCCCTGAGCATCCTAATAAACAGTGTTTTGAACTCTGCATCTGATAGATTGCTTATTTCCATTTTGTTTAGTTGTTTTTCTGGAGTTTTGGTCTGTTCTTTCATTTGGGCTATATTTCCTTTTCTTCTCATTTTGGCAGCCTCCCTGTGTTTGTTTATATGTATTAGGTAGAGTTGCTTTGATTCCTGTCTTAGTAATGTGGACTGATGTAGGAAAGCACACCCATAATTTGGATGGGGCAGAGCCTTAGGTAATTGCCAGGGCAAGGCAACCCCAGTGAATTAGGTTGATGGAATCTCAGATATGGTGTGGCTGGTCTGTGGCTGTGTGTGGAAGAGGGCACAGAAAAGGGACAATAGCCACTGCCTGGCCTCTGGAGCTTTGTCTGGGAGGAAGCTGTCCCCCAACACTCACCCTGATGTCAGACACTTCAATTCCTCCCCCTATGCCACTGGTGCCCTTCAAGCTGCTGCCCCAGTCCTGGAGCTGATAGGGAGTGAGTCTGCGTAAGCCCTAAGACTGTCGTAGGCCTTTTAAGAGGGGATGCCTGAGAATCCTGCAGTTTTTTCCGCCAACCCAACCCCCATTTGTTTTTACAGCCAAAAGTTATGGGGGCTTATCTTTCTGGCACTGGAACCCTGTGCTGGGTGGTCTGGTGTGGAACTGGAGTCCCTTGCTCTCGAGATATTCCTCCTGATTTTTATCCACCACATGTGAGGCTGGGACTGTCCTTTCCACATCTCTGTGTTTCCATGTCTACACTTCTCCACATCTCTACCTCTCTTGCCCATCTGAATGAATGTAACTTCTTTAATTCCTTGGTGGTCAGACTGCTATACAGCTTGATTTTCTGATGATTCTGGATGATAGTTATTTTGTAGCTTAGTTGTAATTTTTGCTGTGGTTGTGCGAGTAGGTGAGCCATGTTTATGTACACCTCCATCTTGACTGGACAAATGATTTTAATTTTAACATTCTAAGCTCATGACTAAGTTTCTACCAGTTTTTAATAAAATCTGAATGTTCTTAATGCACATATAGGTAATTAGCATTACTCATAGCAAATAGATCATTTTTCAGAAGACTTAATTTATTAAAATGGCCTAAATTTTTTATGTATCTTTCTTTGTAATTTCATATTGTTAAGCAACATCCACCAGATACACAGGTAACATTCAACCTAAGCCCTGACTTCCCCCTGATTTAAGAATTTAAAGCAGTTCCATTTGGAACTTTAGGGTCAATTAGTTTTACACTGAGGTCATTCAGCACCGATATCCTCCACCGTACTCCCTCTCCCTGCCCAAAGATTACATGTCCCTCCTTCATACTTGTAATCTACAATCACAGCTCTAGGACCCTTCTGATCTTACTTCTTTCCTATATACATCTCCATCCCATTCAGCTCTGCCCTTCTCAGTTCCTTCAAGATTGCTTGCTTTTGCCCTGGCTGGGTGGCTCAGTTGGTTGGAGCATCACCCCATACACCAAAAAGTCATAGTTTCAATCCCCTTTCAGGGTATATACCTAGTTTGCAAGTTCGATCCCCAGTTGTGTATACGGGAGGAAACTGATCAGTGTTTCTCTCTCCCTTTTTCTCCCTAAAATCAATAAAATCGTATCCTTGGGTGAGGATTAAAAAAATACGCTTTTGTGAATAATAACCTTGTGTTTTGAATACCTTGCCAGCCCTCTACACTGATAAATGAAGTCCAATACTTGTCTGATACAATTTTATTCCAGAATTTAGTTTGAAACATTGGCATTAATGTTCCCTGGTCTCACATTAATGTCATCTTTAATTATGGCCTTAAAGGAAAGATAATTTGGTTAATATTCACCTCTGTGTTCCTCTTTCCATACTGCTTATTACTTTCTTCCTCCACTGCTCCCCTCACGAAAGTTTCCACTGCCTTCTAGCTTTCCGGTTATATGACACTTTGCATAACTGGTAAAATTCCCTCATTTCCTCTTCACTGAGGGTTATACTAAGGCTTATTGATATTTCTTTACCATTGCTGACCCACCTTACCCCTGAGGATACTGCTTATCTTTCAGTTATTTTCAGTAGAAACAGTTAACCTTCCTGTACCCCACATATTTTAAATTTATAAGGGGTCTCCTCCCACACAATTGTTTCCAGAATGCTTTTCCTCACCCTTGTGAAAAAAATGTAATTGCACTTTAGTCCAGAGCTTTGGATTGTTGGGAAATTAAAAAAAAAGATTTTATTTATTTATTTCTAGAGAGAGTGGGAGGGAGAAAGGGAGGGAGAGAAACATTGATGTGTGGCTGCCTCTCATATGGCCCCTACCAGGGACCTGACCCACAACCCAGGCATGCACCCTAACTGAGAATCGAACTGGTGACCCTTTGGTTCACAGGCCGGCACTCAATCCACTGAGCCACACCAGCCAGGGCTCTTGGGAGTTTTGTTATGACTTTTTCAGTTTCACTAGTTGTAATCTGTCTATTCAGACTCTGATTCTTCTTGATTCACTTTTTGAAGATTTTATGTTTATAGGAATTTATCCACTTTGTCCAGATTGTCAAATTTGTGGGCATATAATTGTTCTTAATATTTTCTTATAATCCTTTACATTTCATTAGTGTCAGTTGTTCCCTCTCTTTCATTTATGAGTTTATTGATTTGGGTCCTCTTTTTTTCTTGATGAGACTGGTTAAAGTTTCATCAATCTTGTTTATTTTTTAAATTTTTTTATTGTTGTTCAATTAGAGTTGCCACCATTTTTCCCCATTCCTCTCCCCACCCTACCCATCCCCACCTTCTACTTTCAATTCGCCCCTCCCCCTGCTGTCTTTGTCCATGGGTCCTTTATATATGCTCCTTGACATGATTCTTCCCCTTCTTTCCCCTGTTATCTCCCTCCCCTCTGGTCACTGTCAGTTTGTTATTTCCAGGTCTCTGGTTCTATTTTGCTTGCTTGTTTGTTCTGTTGGTTTAATTGATATTTTGTATTGTTTTTTAGACTCAGTCTAGTTTATTTCTGCTCTGATCTTTTTTTATCCTCATGCGAGGACATTTTTACATTGCTTTTAGAGAGAGAACAAGGGAAGGAGGAAGGGAGAGAGAGAAATATTGATGCACAAGAGAAGCATAGATTGGTTGCCTTCTGTACACCTCTGGACCAGTTTTTTACCACCCAGAGCAAGGATCAAACCCACAACCTAAGTGTGTGCCATGACCAGGAATTAAACCTGCAACCTTCCAGTTATGGGGTGATGGTCCAATCAACTGAACCACACTGGCAAGGGCTATGCTCTGATCTTTATTATTTCCTTTATTCTATTGATATTGGGTTTGATGTTATTTTTCTAGTTTCTTTAAGTGTAAAAGTAGTTTTTTTTTTTATTTGAAACTTTTCTTGTTTCTTGAGATAGGCCTATAATGCTATAAATTTCTCTTCTAAGACTGCTTTTGCTGTGTCCCATTGATTTTGAGTGGTAGTGTTCTCATTTTCATTTGTTTCAAGGTATCTTTGGATTTCTTCTTTGATCTCATTGTTAACTCATTTATTGTTTAGTAACATGTTATTTAACCTTCATGTCTTTGTATGTTTTTCAGTTTTTTTCTTGTGATTGATTTCTAGTTTAATACCATTATGGTTAGAGAAGATCTTTATATGATTTCAATCTTCTTTAATGGCTGAGGCTTGCTTTGTGTCCTAATATGTGCTCTATCCTAGAAAATGTTTTATGTGCACTTGAAAAGAATGTATATTCTGCTACTTTGGGGTGAAAAGCTCTGAAGATATCAATTAAATCCATCTGATCTAGTGTGTCATTTAAAGTTACTATTTTCTTGTTTATTTTCTATCTGGGAATCTATCCAATGATATCAATGACATTTTAAATGTCCCTCCTATGACTGTATTAGAGTCAATCTCCCTTTTTATGTCCATTAAGATTTGCTTTACATATTGAGATGCTCCTATGTTCGGTCCATGAATGTTTACAAGGGTTATATCCCCTTGCTTGATTGCTCCCTTTCTCATTATGTAGTGTCCTTCTTTGTATCTTACTATAATCTTTATTTTAGAATCAATTTTGTAAGATATAAGTGTTGCTAACCCCACTTTTTTGTCATTTCCATTTTAATTAAATATCTTTTTCCATTTCTTTTAGTCTGTGTGTATCTAATTCTGAGCTGGGTCAGATATGGACAGCATATATATATATGTCTTGTTTCCTTATTGCTTCAGATACCCTGTCTTTTGATTGGGGCACTTAAACCATTTACATTTAAAGTGATTATTGATAGGTACATATTTTTGGCCATTTTATACATTTTACTATGTTCCTCTGTTCTTCCTTTTCTCCTTCTCTTCCTCTTCCTCCTTCTTCCTCTCCCTTTTCTTAAAGCAAGCCCCCCTTTTTTTGTTGTTTAATTATAGTTGTCCCAATTTTTCCCCAGTTGCTCTCGCCTGCCCTGCCCCACCCCCGGCTCCCTCAGTCATCCCCACCTTATTGTCCATTGCCATGAGTGACTTTATTTATTTTATTTTTAGACAGAGGATAAGGGAGGGAGAAAGAGAAGGAGAGAAACATCAGTGTGTGGTTGCCTCTCATGCCCCCCCTACTGGGGACCTGGCCCGCAACCCAGGCATGTACCCTGACTGGTGAATCAAACCAGTGACCCCTTGGTTCACAGGCAGACGCTCAATCCACTGAGCTACACCAGCTGAGGCCATGGGTCCTTTATACATGTTCCTTGACTAGACCCTGCCCCTTCTTTCCCTGGTTTCTGTCCCCTCCAGTCACTGTCAGTCTATTGATTTATGGACAAGAGCCAGTCCATGTCTCTGGTTCTATTGTGCTCATTTGTTTGTTTTATTCATTAGGTTGCACTTATAGGTGAGGTCATATGGTATTTGTCTTTAGCCACCTGGCTTATTTTACTTAGCATAATATTCTCCAGTTCCATCCATGCTATCAAGAAGGATAAGAGTTCCTTCTTTCTGCAGAGTAGTATTCCATTGTGCAAATGTACCACAGTTTTTTTGATCCACTCATTTACTGATGGGCACTTAGGCTGTTTCCAGCACTTGGCTATTGCAAATTGTGCTGCTATGAACATTGGGGTGCATAGGTTCTTTTGAATTGGTGTTTGATTCTTAGGGTATAATCCCAGCAGGGGGATTCCCAGGTCAAAAGGAAGTTACATTTTTAGTTTTTTGAGGAAATTTCATACTGTTTCCCACACTGGATGCACCAGTCTGCATTCCCACCAACAGTGTACTAGGGTTCCCTTTTCTCCCCATCCTCACCAACACTTGTTGATTTGTTAATGATGCCCATTCTGACTGGTGTGAAGTGGTATCTCATTGTGGTTTTAATTTGCATCTCTTTGATGGCTATTGATTTTGAACATCCTTTCATATGCCTCTGGGCTCTCTTGTATGTCTTTGCAGAAATATCTGTTTAGGCCCTTTGCCTATTTTTTGTTGTTGGATTTTTTGTCTTCCTGCTGTTGAGTCGTATGAGTTCTTTCTATATTTTGGAGATCATGCCCTTGTCTGAGGTATCATTGGAAAATATGCTTTCACATATAGTTGGCTCCCTTTTTATTTTGCTGATGTTTTCTCTAGCCATGCAGAAGCTTTTTAATTTCATGTAGTCCCATTTGTTTATTTTTTCCTTTATATCTCTTGCCCTAGGAGATACATCAGTGAAGATATTGTAGTGTGGAATATGAGATTTTCCTAACTATGTTTTCCTCTTGTACTTTTATGGTGTCACAACTTATATTTAAACCTTTTATTCATCTTGAATTTATTCTGGTGTATGGTGTAAGTTGGTGGTCTCATTTCATTTTTGGCATGTACCTGTCCAGATCTCCCAACGCCATTTGTTGAAGAGGCTATTTTTACTCCATTTTATCTTCTGCTCCCTTTGTCAAATACTAATTGACCTTAGAAACATGGGTTTATTTCTGGGCTCTCTATTCTGTTCCATTGATCTCTGTGCCTGTTCTTATGCCAGTACCAGACTGTTTTGATTACCACGGCCTTGTAATATAATTTGATATCAGATATTGTGAGCCTTTCTACTTTGTTTTGCTTTCTCAAAGTTGCTGAGGCTATTTGGTGTTGTTTATGGTTGAATATATGTTTTTGAAATATAAAAATATAGAATACTTCACAAATTTTCCTGCCATCCTTGTGCAGAGGCCATGTTAATCTTCTCTGTATAATTCCAATTTTAATATATGTGCTGACAAGGTAAGCACTAAAACAAGCCTTTTACCATTTTCTTATAGTACTGGTTTGGCTGTAACAAACTCTAACTCTTTCTTGTCTGGGAAGCTATTTCACCCTCGAATTTAAGTAATAGCCTTGCTTTGTAATCTATTCTTGGTTGCAGGTCCTTGTCTTTTATCACTTTGAATATTTCTTTCTAATTCCCTCTGGCCTGAAATGTTTCTGTTGAGAAATCAGATGACACTTTTACGAAAGCTCCCTTGTAGTTAACTGTCTTTATTTGTGGTTTTGAAGATTCTCTCTTTGTCCTTTACCTCTGCCATTTTAATTAGTATGTCTTGATGTGAGCTTCTTTGGGTCCATCTTGTTTGGGAGTCTGTGTGATTCCTGTACTTGTGTGTCTTTTTTCTTCATCAGTTTAGATACATTTCGATCATTGTGTCTTTACATAGATTCTCAATCCCTTGCTCTGTCTCTTCTCTTTCTGGTACCCCTATGATGTGGATGTTTTATGCTTCATATTGTCCCAAATGTCCTTTAAATTATCCTCATTTTTTAAGTTATTTTTTGATGCTCCAATTGTGTTTTCTTATCTACCTTGTATTCCAAATCATTGATTCAATCCTCTGCTTCATCCAACCTACTTTTTATTTTTTCATGTATTCCTTTTTTTAAAGATTTTACTTATTTTTAGAGAGAGGGAAAGGGAGGGAGAAAGAGAGGGAGAGAAACATCAATGTGTGGTTGCCTCTCATGTACCTACAACTGGGGACCTGGCCTGGAACCCAGGCTTGTACCCTGGCTGGGAATCAAATTGGTGACCCTTTTGTTTACAGGCTGGCACTCATTCTACTGCACCACACCATCCATGTCCTTTGTGTGTATTGTTCATTTCAGATATTGTATTCTTCATTTCTAACTGGTTTCTGTGTCTTTTTTCATGCTGTTTAGTATACTTATAGCCATTAGTTTGAACTGTATATCTAATAAATTCCTTGTTTTTATTTTATTTAGCTCTTTTTTCTGCAGATTTCTCTTGTTCTTATTTTTTCGTCTTTCCATTTGGTTGTCTCTCTGTGTTGTTTCTATGTATTAGATAGATCTGCTATGACTCCCAGTGTTCATGGGGTGGTCTTGTGTAGTAGGTGTCCTGTGGAGTCCAGTGGTGCAGTCTACTTGATCACTATAGCTGAGTGTTCTAGGAATGTTTTTGTGGGTGTGCTATGGGCCCTCCTGTTGTAATTGAATCATGATTGTTATTGGCCCATTCATGCATGAGAGCAATGCTTAAGCTAGATGACTGTGTGTCTCAATCCCAATCGTGGTGTGTGAATTTCTATGCAGATGCTAATCAAGAGTTTGTACACAGGCGCTGACCATGCTGACCATGATTTTGTACCTGCTGAGATCTCCCTGTGGATATGTTGCATGTGAAGCTTACAGGGTCCTGCTCTGATGTTTTCTGAAGCTGACCACTGGTTGTGTTGGTTCTGGGCCTCTTGGGAGGGACTCTGTTGTGGACCAATATAAGACACTGCCTGTGACTGACCCTTAGTAACCTTTTTGGAGCAGTCTTGATGTGGCTTCTCCCTTAAATCCTTTGTTATAAGACATCTCTTCTGATAGTCTTTACTTGATTATTCAGGATTATTGTTCTATAATTTAGTTGTAATTTCAGTTTGGTCCTGATAGGAGGCAAGTGTAGGTTCCACCTATTCTGCTATCATCTTGGGTCTCCAATACTCCACTTTCTGATTGCCTACCTTGTGACTCACCCTTTTACACTTCCATTGTTGATCTTTAACTTCTATGTTATTGTATTCTTTAACTTTACATTCATGTTGATGACTGTTCCAATACCCTGGAATTTCTTAATCTGTTCAGCTCCAATAACCTTAACACTTCCATGATAGTGTTTTTCACATTCTGTCTTCCAGTAGTTCTATAAATATTGGTTTTCCCTACTATATTTTACTCCTTGAGGACAATGATCATTTTTTAAACAATTTTTGGACAGTACTTTGCATTGTATATGCTCACTAGAAAGGTAATATGTTGTACTGATTAAGAGCATGAACTCTTGAGTCAGGATATTAGGGTTTAAACTCTAGCTTTGCAACCTACTAACTATATGTCAATAGGGATGTTAATCAACCTCTCTATGCCTCAGTCACCTTATATATAGAGTGGGGATATTAACATTATTTAACTCATGGAATTATTGAAATGATTATATGCAGAAGAATACTTGGCACATAACTAATAGAATACTTACTAATAACAAGTGCTGTCATAAAGTGTAAGGAAAATAGATTTTAATGCAAAAAAAGCCTCTGATTAGATTGATGGTTACCAGAGGGAAGAGTGGTTGGGAAGACTGGGTAAAGATAGTGAAGGGATTAAGAACTACAAATCAATAATTACAAAATAGTCATAGAAATGTTAAAATATATCATTGGGAATAGATTAATATACTATAATAACTATGTACAGTGCCAGGTGGGTACGGGAAATATCAGGGGGAATCACTTTGTAAAGTATATGATTGTCTTTAACCACTATGCTATACACCTGAAATTAATACAAAACAATATGAAAACAAAATGTAATTGAATAATAACATTTAAAAGAGAGCTATTAATATTAGTAATAATGAAATTAAGACACAGTCATTTTAAAATAGAAATTGAATGTAAATGAATTAGCAAACACATTTTCTATCTGTAGTTTCCACTGAGGAGGTGTCAACGTGTTGATTATGGTCAGAGACTATTTTATTTGCCCACTATCATTGCATGATGGTATCATTAGAAAGTGACAGTGAGAATGCATGTTATTAAAGTTTGGATAAAATATGATATACTTCTAAAAATCTAAAATGTTTTAACTAATATTATTATATTGCTAAATGTTTATGTGTTCATGGCAGTTTCTGAGCATAGGTGGCATAGGTTATCACTTGTATGATGTGATGGGGGATGTTATGAAGTACCATTTTTCCAAATTTATAGATCCACAGTTCTGTCAAAGGTCCTGATAGTAAAGTTAGAATTTGGGTTTGTTCACATAACTCATATCATTTCAAGTAGCACAAGTAAAGTCCCTCCTCAGGGATGCTTTATCAGAGTAGCTCCTGCATAGTTAACAATTCCCTAAATGAGCATGACATGAGAGTTGAAAGTATAGCTGCAAATAGATATAATTTATTTACCTGAATTCCTTTCTGCCTAGGGAAGATAGGCTTGCATGATGGAAGAAGGCTAGCTGGGGTAGCAGGATTTTGAAACAATACTTGATGTAAACAAAGGGAGAGATTATTTAAGAGAAATGAACCTGTTTTATATAATCCTGTTCAGGCATTTTTCTGTATTGATGCACACATGCATGTGCATGTTCTTTCCTAAGAATTACTTATCAGTAATTTTGGGGAAAATCAATGTCCTGGCAGCAAATCACAAAATAATATATAAAAATTAAAATTTTGGGAGGAAGAGGCCAAAAGTTAAGCAAAGAACATGTTAATGAACAAAAGGTATGTGTTTCAACTCACAAAGCATTCCTTTATTTTAAGATGGAGAAAGGAGATAAAACATACTTTAAAGACTTCAAAGTAAATGTACCTATTTTTCTCTGGAGACCAGCATCTAGCGATTCTGTATCTTTGATTTTTTTTAATAAAAATATAAATGGTTATGCAATTATGTATGTCTCTGAATGCAGAGAGACAGAGCACTTGGAAACTTATGTGAGAGTTTGAGAGAGAACAATCAAAATACTGTTATTGTAAGGCACATTGTATTAAAACTTGTGATGTTTGTAGAGTTTCATAAATTTTGAGTATAGCTGATATATTTTGCAGACCTAATATGTTATGTACTTGTTAGTGCATATCATAAGCACACCAGTTTTTAAAATAACTGCGTCATTTTTTATTTACTTTGTGGCATGATGTGATTGTTAAATATTTTGCTTATAAATATTTTTCTGATTTATCTCCTAAAGGGAAGATATGCAAGAAAAACAAAACATAAACAAATGGGACTGCATGTAACTAAAAAAAAATTATATACAGCAAAAAAGAAAAATCCACAAAAGTGAACCTACTGAATGGGAGAGCATATTTACCAATGATACACCCAATAAAGGGTTAATATCCAAATTTTATAAAGAACTGATACAAGTCAGCACCAAAAACACCCCCAAATAATCCAATTAAAAATGGGCAGAGACCTATATAGACACTTCTTCAAAGAGGACATAAAGATGACCATAATAAAAAAAAATCAACAAACAAGCATTGGTGAAGAATAGAAGAGAAGAGAACCCTCATGCACTGTTGGTGTGAATACAAATTGGTACAGCCTAATGAAAAACAGTATGCAGATTCCTCAAAAAATTAACAATGGAACTGCTTTATGACCCAACGATTTCAGTTATGGCAATTTATCTGAAAGGACCCAAAACACTAATTCAAAAGAATATAAGTACCACTGTATTCATTGCAGAATTATTTACAATAGGCAACATGTGGAAGCAGAGCAAGGGCCCATCAATAGATGTATGAATAAAAAAAGGGATGGAAATATATGATGGAATATTACTCAGCCTTAAAAATGAATGAAATCTTACAATTTGTGATACTATGGATGGGCATAGAGTGTATTATGCTAAGTGAAATAAGTCAGTCAGAGAAAAACAAATGTCATATGATTTTGCTTATGTGGAATCTAAAGAACAATATAATTAAACAAACAAAACAGAAAGAGACTCATAGACACAGAGAAATGACTGATGTTTGCCACAGGGTGAGAGGGGTTGGGAACTGAATGAAAAAGGTTAAAGGATTAAAGAATACAAATGGATAGTTATAAAATAGTCATAGGGATATAAAGTATAGCATAGGATGTATAGCCAATAATATTGTAATAGCTATGTTATGGTGCCATGTGGGTACTGGAAATATCAAGGGGCACTTTGTAAAGTATAGGATTTTCTAACCACTATGCTGTATACCTGAAACTAATACAAAATAATATTGAATGTAAACTGTAATTGGAAAATAAAAATATTTTACCTATAAATTTTTTGCTCATGTTTTTCTATTTTATATCTTTCTCTACATTTATTATTGCTTACTATTTACTCTGGCACTTCATCTTGTTTTAGTAACCAATATTTCTAATTTTTAAGATACTTCTGAATTTTGTTTATGTCTTACAACTTGGCATTCAACTTGAAGTTATATGTATAGGTGAATATATTTTTTAAATCCTTTTATTCAGGGCCACAATAAAACTATATCTGAAAAAAAGATAAAGAAACTTTTTCAAAACTATTATTTATATATTTAACTTTATTATTTCTCCTAACTTGACAATAAACCATTGGATTTTCCCTTTTGGTTATATGTTACAATAATGTATATATAGTCATGAATGACGTAAAAGCATATCTGTCAACTACGACCGCATTTAGAGTAGCAGGCTATTGCAGCTAAGTTTGGGTAAGTACACTCTATGATATTTGCACAATGATGAAATTGCCTAAGGATGCAATTCTCAGAATGTACACTATCCCTGCTGTTAAGCTGAAGATGACTGTATCTGTATTTATACAGGGTTTGGCAGAAGTAACACCTGCTTGAATGTGGTTGGTAGGGCAATAACATGCGTGTAATAATTTATGGTTTTAATTTGAACATTTTACCTAAAATATCATATAATGTGCTTGAATGTGATATTGTTATGTCACAGAAATACATTCTTATGATTTTGTAATAAAATATTTTGTAATAAAAAGGAGTGTTATTTGTGCTGGACCGTGTATGTCAATCTATACACATATGTATATAAATATATATATATATATTTATATCCTAGCTTTCCAGTAATAGTCACAGGATTCAAAAGCCTTACTGAAGTCCTGAAACTTGATAAAGACTACCTCTCAGAAACTTCTATCAAACAACACACTTAATGTAGATAAGTGGGAATATTTTTTAGTAAAGTCAGGAACAAGTCAAGGGTGTACACTATTATCACTACTGGAGCCCAAAGAAATGTAATAAAACTGCTGGAAAGAATTAAGTGGTACAATTAATAGGAAATAAAGAGGCAAAACTATGTAGAGAAATGATAATGTATCTTAAAAATTCAAGATATTCAATGGACACACTATTAAAATTAATAGGGACTCAACAAGGTGGTCAGATGCAAAATCAACATCAATAATGATGCAAGGTAAATATCAATAACTTCCTTAGTTATCAGCCATAATTATGTTCATTAAAATATTATCTGCAAAAGAGCAGACAAGGGGACCTTTAATTATAACTTTAGATTTTTTTAAAGGACAAAGTATTATAAAAATAAAAACAATTTTAAAATGCAATGGGTTGCTATGTTCACATAATTACTTCATTTAAACTTGTCCACTTTTTCATATATAAGAAGAAATTGGTTTTTAGTTTTTTAAACTTTCATTTATTCAACAACTACTGAAGACCATGCACTATACCCAATATAATGAATACAATGGCAAGCATGCAGACATAGTCTTTGACCTCCTGGAATTTACACTAAAGTGGGAGAGACATATTATAAGCAAATAACAAAATAATTACACTTTAAAGACATTTAAACAGAAATGAACAGTGGGTTTTGACAGAAAATAATGTGGTTGAGGGTGGTTTCTTAGGAGACATTTAAAACGTGATTTGGAGGACCTGTTGTGTGTAATAGTGATTGTGGCGATGGGGAGAAAAGCAAGGAAAAAGGGTCTCACAAAGCAAAAGCTTCAGGTGTTGGAAAACATATCTAAAGTTCAAAGCATTATGAAGAAGAGGGAGAGTGGCGTTGTTAGGTTATAAACCCAGCACGCTGTTGGTGGGAATGCAGACTGGTGCAGCCTCTGTGAAAGACAGTTTGGAATTTCCTCAAAAACTAAAAATGGAACTGCCTTTTGACCCAGCAATTCCACTGTTGGAAGTATACCCTATGAATCACGAAACACTAATTCAAAGAACCTATGTACCCCAATGTTCATAGCAGCACAATTTATAATAGCTGAATGTTGGAAGCAGCCTAAGTGCCCAACAGTAAATGAGTGGATCAAAAAACTATAGTACATTTAGACAATGGAATACTATGCAACAGAAAGGAAGAAGAAGACCCTACCCTTTGCAAAAGCATGGATGGAACTGGAGAGTATTATGCGAGGTGAAGTAAGCCAGGCAGATACCATATGATCTCACCTATAAGTAGAACCTAATAAAAAAGAACATGCAAGCTAAATACAACCAGAGACATTGAAATAAAGAACAAACAGAAGTAACTAGAGGGGATGGGGGAGAAGGATAATGGGGGAAAGAAGGGGAAGGTTCATCAAGGAACATGTATAAAGGACACACGGACAAATCTAAAGGGGGATAGGATTAAGAGTGGGAGGTGGGGGCGGATGGGGCAGGAGAAAGTGGTGGCCGGAAAATGGAGACAACTGTAATTGAACAACAATAAAAAAAATAGATTGAAAAAGGGCAAAAATAGAAAATGGTGTTTTCAAAATAAAATTTTAAACTATTAAAACATGTAACAAGTGTGCCAAGACAAACAAATATGGCCTAAATGAAAGAAGAGATCAAAACTCCAGAAAGAGAACTAAGCTATGGGGAACTATAGCCAACCTATCAGATGCAGAGTTCAAAACACTGCTAATCAGGATACTCACAGAAATGATTGAGTATGGTCACAAAATAAAGAAAGAGGTGAAGGTTATACAAAGTGAAATAAAGAAAAATATACAGGGAAGCAACAGTGAAGGAAAGGAAACCAAGACTCAAATAAACAATTTGGACCAAAAGGAAGGAATAAACATTCAACTAGAATAGAATGAAGAATCCAGAACTTAAAAATATTAGAAGAGTCTTAGGAACCTCCGGGGCAACTAAAACATTCCAACATCCAAATAATAGGGGTGCCAGAAGGAGAAGAGGAAGAGCAAGAAATTGAAAACTTATTTGAAAAAATAATGAAGGAAACTTTCCCCAGTCTGTCAAAGGAGCTAGACATGCAAGTCCAGGAAACTCAGAGTCCCAAAGAAGTTGGACCCAAGGAGGACCACACCAAGACACATCATAATTAAAATGCCAGAGATTAAAGATAAAGAGAGGATCTTAATAGTAGTAAGAGAAAAGGAGACAGCTATCTACAAAGGAGTTCCCCATAAGGCTATCAGCTGATTTCTCAAAAGAAACCTTACAGGCAAGAAGAGGCTAGAAAGAAGAATTCAAAGTCATGAAAAGCAAGGACGTCCATCCAAGATTACTCTATTCAGCGAGCTATCATTTAAAGTGGAAGCAATAGATAAAGTGCTTCCCAGATAAGGTTAAGTTAAAGGAGTTTGTCATCACCAAGCCCTTATTATATGAAATGTTACAGGGACTTCTCTAAGGAAAAGAAGAAGATCAAAACAATGAACAGTAAAATGAAAAAATAAAAAAAAAACACAACTATCAACAATGGAATCTAAAAAAAAATCAAAAACAAAAACAAACTAAACTAACAACTAGAACAGGAACAGAATCACAGAAATGGTAAGCACATGAAGGGTTATCACCAGGGAATGGGGAGAATGGAGGAAAAGGTACAGGGAATAAGAAGCATAAATAGTAGGTACAAAATAGAAAGGGGATGGTTAAGAATAGTTTAGGAAAGGGAGAAGCCAAAGAACTTATATGTACAACCCATGGACATGAACTAAGTGGGGGAATGCTGTAGGGAGGGGGCGTTCAGGGCAGAGGGGCATAAAGGGGTGAAACAAATGGGACAACTGTAATAGCATAATCAATAAAATATACTTAAAAAAAGAAAACAGGACTACCATTTAGGTTTGTACTGTTTATACTTTTAAAATAGCCGAGGAGTGAAAAAGCAGAATGTGATTGTCCATGTAAAAGGAAACTTAGAGTACTCAGAACCTAGAAGTTGAAACATAAAGTAAGTAGCTTCCTTAGAACAAGATTAATTTCTAATTTTCATCAGAAAACTACCTCATTTATTTCTACAAAAATAAAAGTCACTTGTAATAATATAAGAACACACAGGGGATACTTAATGAAGTGCTCTTAAAACGAAAATGAATGTCTGAATTCTGGCAATGTTTAGGATATATTACAAAAGGTAACAAGTAGAGTTTTGTACATTTACAATAATTACGTACTGCTGAAAGACTATCTCACCTTGTTTTTCGATACCCGGGAAAACAAGCAGCTTGTTTTTCAAACGTTTGTACTAAATTACCATTATTATATGTGTACAACTTGGAATATTCCAATTACTATTCTTAATGCAAATTTGATTTTATATTTTATAATGATGACACCTATTTAATTTAATTTACATTTTTTTCCAGAGGCCAAATTTGACAGTGATAACACCAATTATCCTGATGTTGTGTTCTGTCAACTCTTATTTTGATATTATTATCATTTTGGAGGAGAACCAATTCTGGGGCAAAAAATACCCATGCCCACATGCAGTATAGAAAACTTGGGTCAGAAGTCTACTTCTTCAGCGGTATAAAAATCATGTATTTGGAATGTGGCATATTTTATGAAATAAAATAAAAGTAGTAATTCTGAGAAGTAAATTCCTTTATAAAGTTAATAAATTGATGATTATGTTTCCTTAAGAAGTCACAAGTAAAAATGCCTGAGGAAAACCTTTACTTTTGATGTGAATTATACATTGTTATTCTATTTCTGCCACATCCTTTTCAATGTATAATGTTTCTTACATAGTACTGTCATATGTATTATTTCCACAAATAGATTTGAGTCTCACCTGCATATAGCAATCAAATTCTCATTTATGTAAACGTTTTGCACACTTACAATATGCTATTGTTTAATCATAATAATGAGTCCATTTTGCAACTATAGTAATACATAAATACAGTCCTTTTCCATGAGAAAATGAATCAAACTGAAAAGTACAAATTAACAATGAAGTAAAAATATTTATTTTCTTTAATGTTTGGAGGTAAAAGCCCATATTATTAAAACACGATTATATAATACACACCAAGAAATCTAATATAGCTAAGAAAATCATGAAAGAAAATGGGAGTCACTTCATAAATTTCTTTTGTTCTTGGACCAAATTAATTATAAATGCCAAATAATAGTAAATTAATTCCAAGTAGTACCAGACAATAAAATTTAAAGTAAAATTGTTTTATATGCTCATTGCCTGCTCCTAGAGTAATTTTAGATAGAAATACCATTTCAAGATAAACAAAAACATTAACTCTTTTGGAAAAATCTATGTATTATTACTTACCGAAATTTGCCATCTGTATCGTCTGATTGCCAGTCTCTGGAATATTGTAAATCACAACAGCATCAGCATTTCTTCTGCTTGCTGTTTGAATTTTTTCTGAAAAAGTACAATTACCTCTTTCTATCAGTGCAATCCAGGGCTTCTCAGTCTTAGTAAACTCAGTGTTGTAGTCACAAGCTTGGTAGTTATTGTTCTTAGGGATGCCCACCACCCCCATAGCATTAGCCACTGGTGAGGCTAATCCATAAACACCACATTCACACGTCTCTGTTGTAGTGTAGTTGCTGGTTTCGTTGTAGTAATGCACAATCACGTAGGCATTCATTGGAAAAGATGCTGTGATTCTAAATAAAAAGGTAAAAAATGCAAGCAACCGAAAACAACTGGACTTATTCTCCTGGTTCATTGCTTGTTCATTTGAGCATAAAATTTAAGATGTCTGCTGATATTTCCAACTGTCAGTCACCATTTGTCCACTCAGGTCCCCGCTAAGCAGAAGTTTGAAATTTCAGTTGCAAGCAGGTAACTGATCTCACCTGAAGCAACATAAGCTCTGAATACATCAGCTCTATTTCACTTTAGTTATCTGCATTCCCTTTGGCCGTCCCCTCCTCCAACTGTACACACATGTAACCCTGAACCAGAACTACCTTAGTAATAAATAACACCATCAAGTTTATACTACATGTCAACATATTAGGGTTGGATGACTTCCTGTGCTGACTTTTTTTTCCCTACTGTCCCAGCTAATGCACTTTCATAAACATGGAGTGGATTGGGACAAGGAACTGGACTCTTGGGAATCCCACATGACAAGTCTGAAAGTTACCTCTCTCAGAATATCTAAAACACCAAACTGGTTTTCCAAGGCCTGCTGAAATATGCTATCAGCCAGTTTAGCCAAGAGTAAGTTAAGATCCACAATTTTAATTGCTATGGCATTAGTAGAATTGATTTTACATACTTTTGCCCTGTTATTTTTTTTTTGAATTGTTCTTAACAGGCTCCCTAAGGAATATCTTGTGGCACCTCTGTTTATTCATTGAAAAGTAAACATATTTCAGTGGCTAGAGATCCTTTCAAGTACAGTGCCTTGCCCATGGTAGGCACTCAAATATTTGTTGATTGACTGATACTTAGGAGTTGCTGCATTCCAGTAATTTTTATGTCCCATGTGTTATACTCTAACAAGATTGTTCAAGGTTTAATTTTTAACATTTAGAATTTTAAATTTTCATTATTTCAAATGTATAGACATATTTATTTATTTCAGTGCTTCCTTTGTTGTAAGCTCTGTTTTTAACCAGGAGTGCACTGGAGACTAGCAGTGCTCGATCATTGCTATGGAGTCAACTGCTCTGGGCAAGTTGCTGGGATAGAGAGATTTCAGTGTGTTCCAAGGGCTGGTGAAGGAGTAGATAAATGGACAAGAAGACAAACAGAGATATCAGGAGTCTGATTGGGTCAGGAGTCAGCAAACTAGACAAACACACATTAGGCTATCACAAAAGCAGAAAGACACCAGGTCAAAAAAAAAAAAAAAGGGCGGGCACAATGGTATTCTGAAGTGCAAGAAAAGCAGCCTGGAATCAGGAAGATTACTAGAGTCAAGGGCACAGAACAACAAAAAATAGGAAAATAAGAGACATTGTTGAAGGAGATGATCAATGAGGTTATTACTTTCTACTACTTCTCATCTGTTTTTAGGCATCTGAGATATTAACTTTGGACTGGACCCTGCAGATGGGAACCAGCAGTTAATACTACTCAGCACAGGTGAGGAGTTCAGGGAATGTACATTTGAACCTAACGAATAAACCCCAACAGAAGCACAATGTAAACATAAACCTTTTATCTATTGTAGCTGTCAATTAAGTATCTGCGTATCCCCTCCCATACAGTGCTTGGCATTAGTGGCACTTTACACATAGTAATCACTTAATAATTATTCATGGACTTGAACTGAAAAGTTTAAAGGCCTTGCATATTAGCTTATGGTCTATTTAAGAGCAAAAGCAAATAGTTTATTATTTTTATATTAGTACTACCATCTTGATGTTAAAACTCATAATAAAGCATGTATTCACTAGGCCAAAAACAAAGACAAAAAAGAAAAACTGTTAAACTGAAAACAGAAGCATTACTGTCAAAATCATTAGTTTGCTGATTCCTAATAGACATCTGTAATAAATTCAACATCAGTATTCAAAATGCAATAATTAGCAAGGTCCTAAGAATTTGATTTAACCTCTTTCTACTAGTTATTAAATTGTTTCTAAAGGAAATTCATTTTTCCTGAAATATTTTAAAAACAGATTAGTGAGGAGTTAGCTAAATACATTAGAAATTGAATTTTGTTAAATAATATTAACACACTAGTTTCAAATCTTCACATTTTTTTGTGTAAGTTAAATCATTATATGCCTTAAAAATGATGACTTTCCCATAATACTTTGTGGCAATGCTTGAGTATTAAAGAGAAATTTATTAAACTATTTAAATTGCTATGGAGTTTGAAGTGCATGACTTTATATGATAACCAGAATTATATACCTTGTATATAAGTGCTTTTATGTTTCCTTTAATGAGTTTCAGAGAGGGAGAGTCATAACTTAAAATAATTTTCTATATTTAAAAAAATGCAGTTAAGTAAAATTGGTCCTGGAACAATAAATATACCCATCAGTGAAATTTTTCTGTTAATCCTTAAGGCAAGTTGTTGGAGGATGAGTGCTCTAGCACTTACTCAGCATTGTTAGATTTTTGTCTGTGGAACCTACATTAGACTCACTTAAGAGTGTATTGAAAATTAAAGTTCCTAGGTCCCATGCCCCGTCATCATGAATCAGAATATGAGGGAAATATCTAGGAATTCATGTTTTAAATAACCTATCCAGGTAATTCTTATGTACTTTATAATTTAAAAACTTTAGATCAAACAAATTGTACATGGTGAATAGTACGGGATCTACTTCCATTTTTGACAGATTAGCGCTGTCGTTTTATTTCAACCTCCATGCTGTTCAACTTCCAACCTATAAACATTTGATGTTTATTTGTAGTTTAGTTGGTATTCTGCACATTTCTGAAGTATGTTAAAAGCCAAATGTTTGTGTAAGTGCTGATTCTACAACAGTTAGTACTATATCCTCAGGAAGTAAAAACCTCTCTGGGACATTTTCATTTTTCTTTATTTCACAAAAAATAGGTTGTATTAGAATTTATTTATCAGGTCTTTTCTAGATCAGAATGTTTAGAAACTATAAATTTTTACTTTTTCCTTCCTGTCAGCACAATTCATGATAAATCACTGAGAGTAGATTAAACTATAAGAGGTAAGTTTAAAGTATTTAGCAAAGCTTGAGCTTTAATAAATCTAACAAGTGTTTAAAATATTATTATACATCAGTGGTTTTTAAACATGTGTGCACATTAGAATCACTTAGGGAGCTGTTAACAATCTTGATGCCAGGCTACATCCCACAATCAGAAACTTGGGGAAATGTCTCAGTATAGTAATTTTTAAAAATTAAATTTATTGTGGTGACATTGGTTAGTAAGATTATATAGATTTCAGGTGTACAATTCTATAATACATCCTCTGTAGATTGCATGGTTTATTTGCCACCCAAAGTAAAATATTCCATTGCCATATATTTGATACCCTTTACCCTTTATTACTCCTCCACCTCCTTCCCTCTGATAATCACCATACTGTTCTCTGTGTCTCTGAGATTTGTTTGCTTGTTCATTTGTTGCTTTCAGTTTTATATCCCAAATGTGAATGAAGTCATATGATTCTTGACTTTTTCTGTCTGACTTATTTCGCTTAGCATGATATTTCCAAGGTCCATCCATGTTGCTGCAAATGGCTATGTTTCATCTTTTCTTATGGCTGAGTAGTATCCCATTGTATATATGCACCACATCTTTATCTAATCATCTATTGAGAGACACTTTGGTTGTGTCCATATCTTGACCACTGTGCATAACACTAGGTATTGTAGTTTTTAAAACTTTCCAGGTAATACTAATATGAAGTCAAATGTGAGAACCACTGCTATATAGGAACTAGGTGGGAGTGTTATTTTGCAAATTTTACAAATAATGAAATTAAGACCAAGCAATTCAAATGACTTTTCTTAAAGTTCCACAAGGATTTAGAGATAGATTTGTGGCTAGCTTTAAATGTTTTTTCTTTTTCAAAACCTACTTTTTATTTCTTAAGTATAAAGGAAAGCAAAACGTTAGGGCTAGAAATGGTATCAACATACCAATGTAAAAATGATGGATAATACAGTGAGTAGTATGACCTGGGCCAAAAAAATAAGCTTATGTTTAATGATTATGTTTTGGAGACTTAGCACAAATATAATATAATATAATATGACTTTACTCAAATGTAATCTCAGATAACTAGAATCATAAGATAATCTCTAAATCCCATTTCATTTATTAATTTTTAACCCTTTTCCTAAAATTCCTTTACTAAAATCAGTTGATTACTGAAAAAAGAAGGACTGAGTAATACCTCTTTCACCCCCCATCAATTTACCTGCAAATTCTTTGGTAGCAATACTTAAAAACGAAAAAAAAAGAAAGAAAAAATATGCCTGAAAAGGCGACCAGTGAGATAGCAACCAGTTCAGTTATAAACCATGCAAATAACTTATGACTAATAGAATTGGTAATAATACATAGTCCATGTTACCATATGGTTTCTAGCTAAAAACATCAAATATTATTAGTGTCACCAAATAAGAGTTTCAAATTTTTTAAAAGCCCATTTCTTATTGTGAATAAAATGAATGAATGATATTTCCAACAAAGAAATAAAAATAGTGGAGAGAACATGTGCTAAGATTCTTTTTTAATAGCTTACCAAAGGATTTCAATGTGTATATTCCATTGTCAGGTAGCAATGTGCCAATACTGATGTTCTGATTATATAACAGAGCCTCATTCGACGCATACGGGCCCTTAAGTACAGTTATAGAAACACTGCTAAGTCCCGGTTCCCTGGATGTCTGGGTATGGGAGCCTGACTGACTGCATTTCTCCTATATCCCACCCTTTCAGGGTTCCTCACCATATCGTCTATGTGAGGGTGTCTTCTGTGAGGGCCCCTTGGTGAGGAGGGTAGAGCCCTACACCCAAGTGCCACAACAACAATATAAGCTGCAACAGCACACAACCAAAACACAAGCCCTGATGCCCAAGACAGCAAGGACTCACTGCCATTCCTGTAGGGGATAACCTGTTAGGGGTTCGGTAGCATGGGTCTCAGAAGCAAATGCCCATAGAGCTTGGCTAACATTGTGATGGACATCTGGAGTGTACACACAACATTTGGCCCCACCTAGGGCACATATCCTGCCTTGTGATGTGGTGAGCATGTCTAAGGCCATGTGATTTTGTAGGCAACTTTTCTTAATTGATACATTTTCTCATTCAAGAGGCTCAAGGAATCATGTGTTGCACTCAATGCATGAGCAGTGTGCAAAGCTAAAGTAGTTATCTTAGCCTCAGTGACTACAGAAACACCTTGAGGAGAAATAATGGCTAATGGATAGTACCACCAGGGGGTTCTCTTTACCTGGTGTCACACCTTAAACGTTGCCCAATTGACTCGTCAATTTGTGAGTTTTCTGAACTTAGGTAGGCAGAAAAAGCCACCCCCAGGTGCAATGGCCAGTCCAATTCCTGGGCAAGTAAGACCACCCATGTGAGTCACATACCCAGAGGGCCCCAGGTGTTATTCTGAGCCTCGCAGGAATGCTTCAGAACATGCTTCTGACACAGATCTATCGGAGTCCAGCCCACTTGGCCCTTTCCATTGAGTTTCTCAATACAGAGGGTGGCTGGTTCAGCCAACTCCATGGTCTCAGCCATGAGCTATCCCGAGTCATCCCATATGGAGTAAGTGCCAACCGGGGCAGTGGGGGTGCTGGTCATACCATTGTTCTGTCCCAGTATAGATGTCAGTCCTGGTCGCACTCCACAAGGAATGTATGCTGTTCCGCTGGTATTGTAACAAAGTCCAGTTTGCAATGAAAGCCAGAGAGATAAGCCATGGAAGGCTGGCAGTCATGCTAAGGGGGATCTCAGAGCAGATGCAGCATGCTGATTGGTTAGCTACTGAGGCATAGGTATGTACTCAGTCAACTAAGGTGTTGGATTGTACTCCAGGGGCAAAAAGACAAAGCAGTTATTAGAACTAACAATGGAAAACCATGACCCTCAGGCAAGATGTAAGCAAGTTTCTGGTCAGTTGACAAGACAGTGGCTGGCAGAGGGGGCCTTCCTGGGTGCAAATACCAATACTTTGCATGCCTTGACTGGAGGTTCAGCATCTACTTGCAATAAGAGTGGAAAACTCATAATGGACTATAGGGATATCACAAAGGAGCCACAGAGAAGTGTTTTATGATCCCCTGGCCCTGGGTATGTCACCTTTAAGATTGGGGGCCATGTCCCAATTACCCAGGGCACTATTTGTAAGTTTCTCTCCACTCCTTTCCCTAAGGGGCAACGAAAACCACCCAACGCATGTGGGGGGTCTTTGTCTCCCAAGGCCGTGTCCAAGAGGCCATTTGTCCATGCTCCAGTCCATTAGACACAGGCAACAGAATGTTTCCTTATTTTCCCGTGCCTGGTTTTAGCAAAGTATCCCTAGTCTATATTTGTAGCTGAACTGGACCTGCAGTCTGGTTGAGTAATGCTTCCACCAGAACTGGGCCCCCCTCTGACTCCTCTCATTTAGAGTTTGGAGAGCCGTCCATAAGTGTTTCATCCAACCCCCCAGTGTAGGAGTGGCACCCATGGCTCAAAGGCCCTGTTTTAAGAGACCATTGTGCTGTTCGATCATCCCAGCAGCTTGGGAGTGTTAGACCACATGGAACTTCCAGTCAATCTGCATGTCTCAGGCCCACTATTACACCAAGGCCCCTGTAAAATGTGTCCCCTGGTCACTTTCAATGATTAAGGGTCACCCACAGGTAGCACATGAGCGCTCCATCTCAGCGGTCACTGCTTTTTGATCTGCGTAGTGTGTGGGGTATGCAACCAATAGTCCGGTGGCCGTGTCCACACATGTGATTGCATACCTATACCCCTCTGAACTAGGTAAGAGTCTGATTACATCCACCTGCCACCACGTCAGCAGCAGCGATCCATCTGCCCAGTAGTTCCCACAGGCCTCTGGGGATGCTCACTCGAGCAGACAACACAGATCTCACAAACTTCCTATACCTCTGCTAAGGTGACAGGTAACCCCCAAGTTTTTATAGTAGGCCACAAGATCTTCTGCCCAACATATAAGAGGTGATGGTGCAGCCACTGTGTGATGTCTTTTTCTGACGGACCAGCAGGCACTGTTTCCAACCATTGCACATTGTCTGGCATGTCAGCCTCATCATTCCCAAGGGAAGCAAGGCTGTATGCCCAGTCAGATGATATACAGTGATTTCTTTCTGGTGACTTGACTCCTATAGGTCTTGCCACAAAGCCAGTCCCCATAATGGCCTATGCATAACCATCCATTTATTTTCATGCTATGGAGAGATCCATAATGTTAGTCCCCAGTACACTGCCCAGCTATCTGTGCAAATAGTCAGGGGCGGTGCTTCATTTGCAACCACGAGCCACATGGCTTGAAGTTCTGCCAACTGGCTACTCTGACCTACTCCAGTGTCAAACCAGATTGTATCTGTTTTTGGTTGAATCGCTACAGCAGTCCACATGGCAGGTTGGCCCATGCTGGACCCATCAGTATACCATGCATCTGAGGGAATAGGTGCCTGCCCTTCATGGAAGGGGCTAGCTTCCACTTCTTCTATAGTGGCAGGTGCAGTAGATTTTTCATCTACATAGGTAGCAGGGCCCAACACTCCCTGCAACTCGACCTCTAAGGTGCTAGTCAGAAGAGTACTTCTTTGTTGCAGATAAGCCCCCCACTTAACCAATGTGGACATCTGGGATGTCCCACTGTGAGGTTTGACCATCCAATCTTGGACCCACCCTGCAATGAGGTAAGTGGTCCTTACTGTCACGGGGGATGTTTCTATTATAGTCTCTGTGGCCAACAGGGCAGCATACACTGCTGCCAGTTGCTTTTCAATTAGGAGTACCATACCTCTGCCCCCTTCCATAGTTGGGACAAGGTTTCCAGGGGTTGATGTAGTCATTCCAATCACTGCCAAAGACCCCGCCCAAATCCTTTTTGTGGCACATGCACATCTAGCTCACAGGGTCTAGCAGGATTCAGAGTATGCAAGGCCTGGGCACATTTAATGATGCATTTCACTCCTTGGGATGCTTATTCTGAGGCCAAGGCCCAGTCCCAGCTTGCTCCCTTTTTTACCAAAGCACACAAAGGGTGAACAACTTGAGCAAGGTGAGGTACAAGCACTCTCCAGTACCCCAGCAGGCCCAAAAATGTCTGGAGCTATTTCACAGTGGTAGGGGTAGGATACACCTGAATTGTATCTATCACCGCAACTGGGATAACTTTTTTTTTTTACCTGACCAGACAACCCCTCAGAGCTAGATAGTTAATCCAGGTCCTTTCAGCTTGGCCTCTTTGGCTGCCCAGCCACATGATTTCAGGTGGGACAGCACTTGCGGCACTGCTTTCTCTAACTCTGTAAGAGAGTCACTAATTTGCAAAACATCATCAATGTAGTGAAAAAAGGTACACTGCTTCAGGCTGTGGTCACTTAGCCAGGTCCTCCATCACAGCCTGTGGCAAATGGCCAGGCTGTGCAAGTACCCTTGAGGGAACACTGAAAAGGTCCATTGTGGGCCTTTCCATGTGAAGGCAAACTGATCTTGACTTTCCAGAGCAATACCAATGGAGAAAAATGCATTTGCTAGATCAGCCACAAAGTGGTAGGTTCCCAGCTTATTAGTTTATTGGTCCATCAAGTCCATCACAGCGGAGACTGCTGCATGTATTGGGGGAATGACCTTATTTAGTTCCTATAATCTACTGTCATTCTCCATGTGCCATCCAGCTTTTGCACTGGCCACATGGGAGAGTTGAAGGGACTGTGGGCAGCCCTAATTATCACTACTTTTTTCAACTCTCCTATAGTTGCCATGACCTCTTCATTATCCCTGGGCAACTGGTACTGCTTCACTGCTATCACCCATCTTGGGGTTGCCAAGTGAATGGGGGAATGCTTAACATGTCCCCCCACACTGGCTTTTACCACTCACACTCTCAGGTGGAAATTTCCCTCAGTGTTTGCAGTCACAAACCTTGGAGCCCATCAATGTCCAGGATATACTCAGGAATGGGGGACACATAAGCAGTATATTCACAGTGGGGGCAATCACCCAATACTCAGGGAAAGCCACATGGATTTCACCTTTATGCTGTGCCCCCTGTAACCATCAATATGGGCAGGAGGAAATCTTGGTCAGCTGGCAACTGTTTCCACAGTTCTAATAAGTAAGCATTTGGCTTCCCCTCAATTTTATTTTGATCTA